>JAQGAS010001934.1:0-14021 GCA_034686365.1 Pachymerium ferrugineum
CCTCCCCCCAAAAAATAACCGTAACAAAAATTTAAAAAAATCTAAAAAAAAAAAAAAAAAAAAAAAAAAAAATCCCTTTTTATGGTGAAGTGAAAGATATTCCATCGTGTTGAATTATTTTACTTAAGGACCGAAAGCATTACTTTTTTCTTGTTTATATTATGTTTTCATTCATCGGTCGATGAACAATTTTTTCATTTATGAAGGAAAATGAGCCAAATGTAAGTGTTTGTTGTAGGATTTCCTTCTCGAACATTTTGTGATTTCTTCCTACAAAAAAATGCCACTGGTTTATAACAAAAAAGAAATGAAAAAAAATAGTCGAATGTACGTTAGATTTGTAAAACAGTTTCTATAATGATCTAGTAAATCTGTCCAATTATCGTTAAGGTCAATCCAAGGTCGTGGTGGTTTCTGATGTGTAAATTCTAATGTAAATACTCTTTTAAAGAAATAATTTTCAATCCCATTTTATTTTGCTTTGCACGAAATTTGCCACCAACTATTAAGCGCAACTTGATGCGAGATTAAACAAGTTTTAAGTTAAATTCCTTTAATATTAATCTGTAGATGAAAATATATTTTGATAGGTTGCATTAATGTGTAAATTGTGCGTTTTGTTTCTCATGTTGATTTCATTTAGATTTCAAAAGAAGCGAATTGGATGTATTTTTTTACCGGATTAAGGAATTGAAGGAAAGGAAAAGAGAAAAGAAAACTTTTCGCTTCTAGCACCTGAATTCGTGGCCGGATTCCATTTGTCATGCATTATTTGTATTGCAATAAATTATTACACGTATATTTGTATTATTTTTAATTTTCATTTATCTTAATTTTTAGCTTTAGTGACTTTGTGTAGATCGACAAAAATAGAAGAATTTCAGATGAAAGGTTGAGAAATTAAGCTGCATCAATTTCTTACCACTGAGAGATGTCATTTGTGTGTGGTGTGTACATTTCGTGCAATACTTTCAGAAAAAAGACATCAATTAAATCATCACTTTAATTTTATTTTAATTTTTGTTTTCCATTTGTTCAGAATTGCTAACAAATAAATACAGCCCAAACATATAACGAGGGCTGTAATTAAGAAGACTGGCATCACATGTCTCGTCTGACCAACTGGGACGTGGAATACGATAACAGAAGAGTTCTAAATATTTTTTGAAAAATTACTAGTTTTAACCTTACAATTTTATATTTCTATACCTACGTAAGTAATCGGTATTGGGCACCAATGACACGACGTGAGATTAGTACGATCACATGGCGCTGATATAGAGTTTATTAAGTCATTTGTTTTTACGTAAAGTTTAGCCAGTGGTAAATTAAATTCTATAAACGGTAAGTCACGTGGTTTATGGTACCGCACGTGAATTGCGAGGGAAGCGGAGAGGTTTGCTCTTCCATTTGTAAAGTTAAGAGGCCAGAACAGTAATACTGGAATTTCAGGTGAAAATTCGGCCAAGGTTTCAGTGTTTATATCTTCAGGTAATAGTGTCTATAAGAAAATGTTGCTTTAATAAACTGTTTGTTTCACTGTTTTAGGTAGAAGTGTTACGGCGTATGGCAGGTGAGCCGGTAAATCAGGCTCAAAAGGATCGATATATAATGATGATGGTAATATTTGTTCAAGTAAGAAAGTTTGATTTTTTCTATGGGCGGTTTTATTTGCCGTTACGTTAACTTGAAAGTGTAGATTTCTGGGGACAAAACAAAACTGACGTCAATAAGTTTTATTTTATAAACGACAAATACTTATGAAATCCCAAGTTTTCAGCTTGGACCTTATAAGTTGCAGACACATCCTCCCTAAATTGATAACAGTTTGAAATTATTTGGGTACGAATTTGAAGAATTAGACTTGAAATAATGAAGACAGTGGACGACGTTACTAAACAAATGTGCATTACACGTTGTTTACAAATTCGTGGCGCCCCTCTGGTGGTGGCTGAGCCTCAACTAATTTTTTTTATTTTTCCCGATGCTTAATTTATCTATATTAGTTTTATATAATCTCACACAAATAACCGTATTAGCTAATAATTAATAGTTATTTTGATGTTTAGCGAGTGTTACATTATGAGTATTTGGTGTGTATCGCCATCTGGCGTAAGAAAAAGTTGCTCGTCGCCATTTTTTGAGCGCCTTAGTTCTGTTATATCATACCATTTTCGTGCGGATGATATTATCGGTCAGTCGTAAATTTCTTTCTTTATTTGGACATTAGTCATTACGTCTCACTTGCAAAATGAGTTCACCAGGAGCCCCGTCAGAAATTTACCTTTTAGCAGGCAATTCGCATTCACAATTAGCCAACTTGATTGCCAGGTTAGTCAATGGCGTTTTATAATTAATTTTATCAACCTTTTTTTTTTTTTATTTATTAAAATTATAGTCGCCTTGGAATCAAATTGGGAAACTGTTCAGTTTATCACAAGTCGAATAGAGGTAATTTAGTACATGAAATGAATTTTTAAATATTAAATAATAACATAATGATCTGCACAGAAACGATGGTCGAAATTCAAGATTCTGTTCGCGGTAAAGACGTCTATATAATTCAAACAGGAACCAAGTAAAAATGAAGAATTTGGTGTGAGCAAAATGTATTAATTGAATTTTATTGAAAGGGACGTAAATAATAATGTCATGGAACTATTGATTATGGCCTACGCGTGTAAAACGTCGAGTGCGCGCAACATAGTTGGCGTTATTCCGTATTTGCCTTACAGTAAGCAGAGTAAAATGAGAAAACGTGGTTGCATTGTCTCCAAATTACTAGCTAAAATGATGTGTAAAGCTGGTGAGTAAGGGCTTTTATTAAATTATTTAGCTATTAATTTCATATGGTATTCGTAGGGTTGAGTCATATCATTACGATGGATTTACATCAGAAGGAAATCCAAGGGTTTTTTGAAGTACCTGTTGATAATTTACGTGCATCTCCGTTTTTGCTACAGTACATTCAAGAATCGGTTTGCGTTGAAATAAAAATTTTTGTTACACTTTAATTGATTTGGGTTTGTTTTAGATTCCTGATTACAGAAATGCAGTAATTGTAGCTCGCGACCCAGGTTCAGCTAAAAAAGCCACGTCGTATGCTGAAAGATTGAGACTGGGTATTAAAGTAGAACATTTAAATTAGCGAAAAATTCTGTATAAATTATAATTATCCATTGTGCAAAATTTATTTGCTTTTTGGGCTAAAAGTTGCAACATTTTTCGCTAATCCACTCATATCGATTACAATTTGCTTTCTTAAATTTAATACAATTTTTTAAAAATAGGAATTGCAATTATACATGGAGAACATAAAGAATCCGAATCGGATATGGTCGATGGACGAAACTCTCCTCCACCAAAAGCTAGAACTATGGAAGTTATGTTGGATACGATGCCCAGTATAAAATGATCTCAAATAAATATTTGCAAATCTCTTAACTATAATGTTTTTTTAAATTATTATTTATTACATTTAGTATTGGCGGCTAAAGAAAAACCACCTATTAATGTAGTTGGGGATGTTGGAGGCCGGATTGCCATCATGGTGGTAAATAAACGGTTCAAAAAAATTATATTTAGGTTACCATGTATTAAAAAATGTTAAATAATCGTAGGATGACATGGTCGATGACGTAGCCTCGTTCATAGCAGCTGCTGAAGCTTTAAAAGAACGCGGCGCGTACAAGATTTACGTCCTTGCCACGCATGGTCTTCTGTCGTCCGATGCTCCAAGGCTCATTGAAAATTCCCCAATTGATGAAGTGAGTAAATTTAAAGTAAAATGTTTAAATCAACTAATGAATTTTCTTTTAGGTTGTCGTTACCAACACAGTTCCTCATGAGATTCAGAAAATGCAATGCCACAAGATAAAAACAGTGGATATTAGTCTTCTTCTTTCCGAAGCCATTCGACGTATCCATAATAAAGAGTCAATGTCTTACTTATTTCGTAATGTGACAGTTGACGACTAAAAATAAATCGCGCACAAGTATTAGTTTGTTATTCAAGTTTAATGACCGATTTTTGTTACAATTTTTTTTTTATTTCTATTTTTCTTAGCCAAAACGTCTATTTTTAATATTGGTTAAGTAGATCAAAAGAAAAAAAAAACATTCCGTACAGGATTATATTTCATTTAATGTAACAATAATTTTTTTTTTCGTTACAAACTAAATAAATAACATTATTCTATTATTCTTGAAACCTTAACTCTTATGACCAGATTCTTTCACTAAGTCAAAATCGGATGATTCAGAAGACGACAGCGAAGCTTAATATTTAATACCGAACATGTGTGCAATTTTGTCTTGTGTAAGTTTATTTTTTCAATTTTACACTATCAGTTATTATTTCTAATTGGTCGATCGCTTTAATGTTTGATAAATGTTGCAATAAATGTTTATATAAGAAAACACTTTAAAGACGCTCGCACTGGTTTGTAAAATCGCCGAAAGAGATCTCTGTTAACCCGAACCGGTAAAGATGGCAGATGGTTTGCTGAGAAGCCTAGTCGCAATCAAGGTCAACGAGCACAAATTATAGAGCTTCAAGTAGCAATACTTAACCCCTTTGCAACAACCGATGCCTTATTAACCAGAAATTCGAATCCGTTGTGAATGGAAAGATTCTAGTTTTGGAAAGAAGTATGAGGTAAGTCGGGTGTATCGTCTCGACAAAAATTGCCGTGCGCGATCGCTCCCGTTATATTTTTTTCAATCCAAATCTCTGGCAAACACTTTCATGTAACAAAATGCTTGCCAAATAACTTCCACAACCGAAACATCAGGCCACACCACACAACCCAAAAATAAACAAATATCGACATTTGGAATTTTTTGACACACAATTCGGTCACGAATTTTTAGCAGTATGACAAAATCAGTGACAGAAAAAATTGGTCACGGCCTCTGAGTTGTTGGCTTTAACCCCGTTGTGTGATAAATGACTGAAATTTCCCCGAGTTTGTTTACTTAAGTTACCAAGGAGAAAGTTATTCACACGACCTTGAACCTTTTATTCAACGGATCGATCGCGCACGTGTATATATTAAATCATTACAGCATATAGAAAATTAATACTTAACGGATAAAAATATTACCCACTTGGAAATAATAATTGAGTCACGCGATTGCTCAAATAAATTGGTTGCGGATTACTGAACGATTGGAAAAAGTATTTTTAATTTTAATTGGATAAACGCGTCAATAATTAGAGCCCGAAATGAGGGTTAAAAAAATAAGTGATGACGTCACTTGGCTTTGATCCAGATCTGTGGGGTGCCAGATTGTTGTTACTTCATCACACATACACCGAAGGTCAACGTCCTAGAAAAGTAATTTTTTTTAATTGAAAACACTTTTATTTTTTTTAATAGGATTGATCCTCTCGTAGGCTGCATGGCCGCATTTGACGACTGGACGTTTCAGGAAACGAGTGCATCGTGTCATTTACTGGTTCCATCGATGGCAACAAGTTGGTGGATGATTAGCAGCGCCGTATCTAAAAATTTGTATGTTTCGATCGAAACGACTTTATTCTCACTGGTCTCTATTTTATTATGCCTTCGACCGATGCCGCCACGTTTAAAGACCGAGAAACATCAAACGGTAACGGATGCGTAAAATTCTCATCGCCTGACACCAGCCCCACTCATGGCAGATGTTCGTCACGTGCGTCAAACCGCCACCAGAGGACTCAATCTGAAGCGAGCGCGCAAAGTCAAGATGCGCCGCCGAGTTTCGTCTCCTCATCGCACACGAGTTCAACTATTGAGTGCGGTTTTGAGCCGAATTCTCCCGATGGGGGTTGGGGCTGGGTCGTCGTATTCGCCGCTTTTATGACTAATCTGATTGCGGATGGCGTCACTTACTCGTTCGGTGTTTTATACGTCGAATTTCTCAAGTATTTCAATCAGAGTAAAGGAAAGACGGCATGGATAGGATCGTTGTTTATGGGGATACCGCTATTAGCGGGACCCGTCGCGAGCGCTTTAACCGACCGTTTCGGATGTCGCAAAGTGACAATAGCAGGAGCTCTTTTAGCAACTTTGGGTTTCGTTTTGAGTTCCATGTGCGAGTCCCTCGAGCTACTTTTTTTCACGTTTGGCATCATGTCAGGTCTCGGCCTGGCATTGTGTTATGTAGCCGCTATCGTTATCGTAGCGTATTATTTTGAAAAGAAGCGATCATTTGCTACGGGACTCGCCGTTTGCGGATCGGGTATTGGAACGTTTATTTTCGCCCCTCTGACGCAGCATTTGATTGAAGAATATCGATGGCAAGGTACGACGCTCATATTGGCCGGCTTTTTTCTCAATATCGTCGTTTGCGGCGCTCTAATGCGTGACTTGGAGTGGACTAAAAAGAAATACCGTATTGATAAAATATCGAGTGAATCCATTTCCCATAAATCGTCGTCATCACCACCCGAAAAGAAGTTACTTTTATTGCAAGACGGAACCGGAAGTGTCTGTTTAGATGAGATGACATCGGATCAAGTGAGAGATTGCGAACGGTTGTGTAACTCGTTGGTACAATTGCCCACATTTTTGAAGAATAATGAAGCGCTCTCACCAGATATGGTCGAGATGTTGAGTAATAATCGAGTGACTTATGAATTTATCATGGAACATTATCCACATTTATTGAAAAATGAACACAATGATCAGCCATTTTTAACGGCATTTGTACAGACTGATGGCGATGTACTGGATATACGGAAACACGGTACGACGGGCAGGCGACGCGCCCATCAGTTGTGGAGTAAGAATCAGACGTTACCGAATCGACGACTATCGACGGCTTATTTTCAAAATTTGAGAGTTCATCGCCATAGCATTACACATAGAGGATGTATGCTTAATATACATCGATATCATTTAAGAGCATCCAGTTGTCCAGACATTTATCGAAATAGTATGATAACGATATCGCAAGAAGAAGGAAATGCTGTAAGTTAAATATAGTTTATAATACATTGATATTTTTTGAAATATAAGAATAATTGTTCAGTTTTACAGCTTCTTACAAGACTTGAAAGAGATTCTTCTCGATATGGTAGACGTGTCTTATTTCAAAAACATCAAATTCCTCATCTTCTGCATTTCCAATCTACTGCTCTACATCTGGTATGACGTACCCTATATATACATAGCGGACAACGCCATAAAGATGGGAATAGATGAGGAGAAATCTTTCTTTCTCATTTCCGTTATTGGCATTTTGAACACGATTGGCGAAATTTTGATTGGTTATGTTGGTGACAAGCCCTGGATCAGTACGACTTTATTATACGCTGCCTTTACGGCCATTTGCGGCCTCGTCTTGGCTTTGGTACCTCTACTATCCGATTTCTACGGTCTGTGTGCCGTTGCTGGCACTTTTGGTTTCGCAATCAGCGCCAATTATTCATTAACATCAATTATTGTCGTTGATTTAATCACGTTAGAAAACTTCACTAATGCCTACGGATTGCTTCTTTTGGTGCAAGGAGTGGCCAATCTGATTGGACCTCCTCTAGCGGGTATGTTCAAGTTGATCCAACAATTTATGTATTAATTCCCTTTTTTTTTTAAGGTTGGCTGTGCGATATGACTGACTCGTACAACCTGTCGTTCTACATGGCCGGTTTATGGATCTTCATCTCGGGCGCAATGTTAATCGTTTTGCCACTTCTAAAAATGTGTCGTCGTTGGAAAGAGAAAAACGCGACCAACCACAAAGATGTGCAAACCACGCGAAATAATAATAAACCGAGTCGTAAGAAAAACTCTACTACTAAAGAAATGTATGTTTAAAAAAAAAGGCACTAAGTGCGGGACCTGGGAAAATGAAAAGAAAGTAATTTTCATATTTTATTTGTCTCGATGCCATAAATATTTTTGATCTCTTCTTTCGAGACTAATGAAAATGATGCTCAACCTCTTAGTGCCGGGCAAATATTTTTTACCTTTTAGTGCAATGTAAGAAAAAGCATAATAGGTTTGTTTAGTTTTGCCCCCTTCTTTTGAAATAATTTTTTTTTCGACCACTTTTTTTCATCTCTGTGCACACAGACTAAAAAATGTATATCTATGTAAATAAGCAAAGAAAAACTTTTAATTGTTATATATAAATATCCAAGTCGCTTTTCTTTAATTTTATGCACACCAAAAAAAAAAAAAATAATAAGAGACGATCAAACCTGGACTTTTTTTTCTTTCGTAAGTAGGTTTAAATATGACCGATATTTGATGTTGTGAGTCGCCATCTCGGATCACTATTTATTTTTATTTAATTTTTTTTTTGACTCTAGTATTTGTAATTAACATTTTTTTTTTTTTTCTTTAATAAATCCATTATTTTGTTATTCAGAGTTTGTCTTCGTCAATAAATAAAGTAAGAATCTTCATTTTCTGGGTTTGGACGAAGTGACTGAGCGACGTTCGACGGGCACTTTGAGGGCGACGGCCATTGCTTGCATTTCACAAGAGAAATTTGAGGTGAGTTCGGACGAACGGGGGAGAACTCGTTGATTGCTGGCTACGGTTAAACTCACTCGTTCGTCAGTTGATAGTAAAGTGAATGTCAGACCTTTAAAAAAAAATGACAGATCAATGATTTGAAGTTGTCAATCATAAGTTATATTTACAGTTTTTAATTTTATACTACTCTTAAGTTAATACATTCATAGATTTTCTTTGTGTAACTTACAGATTTCATCAAGTTCTGCATTTTTACATAAGAAAATCTATGAATACCACTTTGGCAAAATTCCCAAACAAAACAATGTTGTTGTATTTGTACAGTTCAATATTACTGTAGGGGGTCTCTCTTTACGTTAATCTCAAGGGACAATCAACCTTTTTGACATGTTGATTTTAAACGAAAGACCTAAGTAAGAAGTCTGTGATTTCGATACTTTTAATTTGTAGTTTGTTTAAATGTAGCTAAAAAGATCAATTTGTGTGGACGAATGCAGCCACTGATAGTTTCATCAAAGGATGTCACTGCCGTTTGCCGTTCATTAACCTTCTAAAAAATCAATTTGAAAAAATGGTTGACTGTCAACTTTCCTGGGAGATATCACAGACAATGAACTGACTGATGCCTGCAAAACATTTTTACGCAAGAAAATTTACGGAGAACCATGAGAACACAGAATGTCAAGTATGCCCACATGTCTTAACATATACTCAAATTAAAGTGGCAGTAAATTGACCTTGGGTTCGTATGGCTCTCCGTACGGTACAAAAGAATGTACAAACTGTTATACCTGCGTTTCCCTGAGGTGGGCGCCAATAGAAAAGCCGTGAGTTATGCGGCATTACATTAACCGGTGTATCAACAAAACACACAGTAATAGTATGACGCCGACTCAAAAAATTCAAAGCCAAAGTGAGTAATGTTTGAGGCAAAATGAATGATGCGTATCGCATCACAACTGCTCCTATAATAACGTGCAACGGTCTTTCTTTAACTGCTTCCATCTGACGACGAACTCGACGAAGGCGTTCCACCGGATCCCACTGACCAGTGGGCAAATCCACCAATGCAAATGCAGCAGTTTTCCTTTCACCCACAGTCACAGGAATAACAGCCGAAACTGATTCCGGCGGATCAGCACCAGTTAAAAATCGGCGCAAAGCCCCTGCACATGCGGCAAGAAGAACTTGAACGTCGGTGGCATTTCCGGCTTTTGCTACTTTCCGCACTAGGTTTCTAGTTACGGGTGGCGTCCATGCCAGAACTCTGTACCCAGGTGAGGCGCAAGCCCGTAAAAGGGGGACATTTTCGACTGGACTCGTTAACTGAGTAGCAAAAACATGCGGTGCTACTAACACCATTTTAATTGCTTCCCACATTTCGACTCCTGCTTCATGGAAATATCGTTTCCCTTCGATGTTGTCACCTGCCAAAGATCTAATTTGCTCTATCAAGGCGTGAGGGGCACAAAAGGAGAATTTTACAAGGTTCATGGGCAAGAAAAGGAACGAAGAAACCAAATCGGTCATTGATGAACGACGAGTACTTAAATCAGGTCGCGGTAATTGGTTTAAAATAGTTGTCCAAAGAGTTGAAGTGATTTTTGAAACGGCCCAAGTGCGGCGTAGTAATGGCGGAGGATTGTTTTCCCATAGGCTGCAAGATGTTGGCGATAAGAGTTGGATGAAAGGCGGTAAGCGGTCCACTACTAAATGGTGTGCGCGTAATAAGACGCAGTAACCACGTCCGTAGGGGATTAGAAAAACTTCCCATGGTGGGCGATCTTTTGGTAGAGGGCGAGAACTAATTAATCCAACGATATCCTGAAATATAAAAGATTTTACAATAGTATGTGTAAATTGTTGGTACCGTCGCAGGATGAAATACCATAGTGTAGTATCGCACAACTTTATTGTTACCAAAATTTTTTAATTTGTTGCAAAGAAATTGTTGCAGTATTAATTTATTAATATTAACTAATGCGTACTTTACTTATTTTATACTAGTTCACACCATGTTCACATTAGAAGTACTCAGAAATACCGCAACTGTAGAGTTGTTGTCTTTCTTTTACGTCTAATTGCAGATGTTAGTGACTTATTTTTGTTTCTATCGATTATTGTTGCCCCCTATTTTCCGCCTACTTTAATATGAACGTGGTTTGAACCAAAATTTAAAGTGCAAAAGTACCAAACTTAGCAATACAAACTTGTAACTGGGAATCATTCGTAGCTTTTTTCGGCCATACAAATAGCTGATTTTCGGCGGTCAACGTCGGATCATCTTTTCTCCACATGTAGCAACCCAATCGCCATGTTAAACGCCGTCGTAGAGTAACGTGCTTATCAATCTGTGCTTGCATCAACTTTAAAACTTTCTCTTGCAGTTGATTCAAATCTGATCCTTGCTCTTGTAAAAGTAAAAGCGCAATAGCTAAACCTGGCCATCGGTGAGTATCCAAAGCGCAGCGAAGTGAATGAGTGTTGACTAAGTCCAAATCAGGATTACGGCTTCGGATTAAAAAATGAAGTAAAAAACGCCAGGTATGCAAACCTATTCAATTTATATTATTAGAATTTTTTTTTTTTTTTTTAGTAAAAATGATGTATTTACTTATAATCCAAACGAAGAAGAATGGGAATAGGCAGAGTGAGACAGTCAAAACGGACACTACGGCAATTTGTTGACGAATCAGTTGAAAGATGATGAAAATCCAGGATCCGCTTAATAAAAAACCGCTGAAATAACTTGCGCGGCCGACTATTAGACTTCGGCGATATCTGTTGACAAGAGACGAAAAAAGAAAACCGAACATTTTTTTTCTAATGCATTAAATGGTGACAGGATGAGAAATGTTGTCTGCCAGTCATGAAACTTGATTGAAAATACCTTTGGGTACAAAGTACAGAACAAAATCAAAAGGAATTTGTTCCAACTTTTATCATTTACTCATCTACCGTTTTTGTGTTTAGATTAACTAATCTATTTAACTTTTTTTTTGTTTTGGATTTTATTTTTGAATTTACCTTTTGCGAATGATTGATGGGGTTTGCATGTTTTTGCATTCATCTCGGTCGGGACATCGCTTATTCATCTGTCGACAACGATCGATTTTGTACTAAAAGAAATTTTTTTTTCTTATCTATCGTCTCCGACATATTCCTCTAAGGTCTTTAAGGGATGATATCGAATGTCCTAATCTGGTGACACAGCTAATGAGTCAAAGTTGAAAATGTGCTAAACCAATTGATTATTCAGTTGATTTTTTTTGTTTTGAGTTTATGTTGTAATTAGTGCCAAGTGCAAAGATCGAGAAATGTAAGTGAAATAATTAAAATACGCAAATTTTTGTTTTTAAGTCTATTTTTATTTTTATAATTTTTGGTGTTAGGCGGAGCCACTCGTGCCATGGCGTTTTCTTGCTGTGACGGCTGAGATTTGTCAATGATCGTTAATTGAAGTAAGAAATGACTGAATTGGACATTTTTGAGGTAAATGTGTTGTGTTTTAAACGAGGAAGTCAGCAGAGTGGAGCGTCAGTACCAGGAAAACGTCACAGGGGAAATGAGATTGGTATGCAAATGATATTCATATGCTGTAATCAGTAGTTGATAATTAAAAACGCATGATGTTGCCAAAATAAATTCATCGAATGTTATTAATTTCGAAATAATTACTTAGTTTTAAATCAAAATAAATTAAAATTAAAATGAATAGAAAAAATGTTTTGTGATTTGACCGTTAGGAGACGCTCAGTGATTACGTATATTGACGTGCTGCAGATGCAGAGAACGACAACAAGCAAAATGGCCGATGAACACGGAGAGATATACGGAACGTGGAAGGTAAATATTGCAGGAATACACGTATTTATAGTTCATTTGCATTGTTTGATCAACATTGTCGTTGGTTAACAACCGATTAAATTCCTTGATTACCTTGCTGTAACAATCTTAAGGTGAAAATAGATGTTTGATAGATGATAGTAATACGAAATCTTGGACGAAAAAAAATTGCAAATTCAATGAGAGATGAATAATAGATTAATTATTAAACGCTATTTTATTTCTTGTTAGATCATCGAATGTGTGTCGCAAGCCGGAGTGGTAGAAACCACTGGCATCGAAGGGTAAGTGAAATAAAATTGAGTTCATTTACTCTTTCATTGAAATAATTATCAAATATTTAGCACCGTATTTTGTTTGGATAAAAGCGGAGATGTCACGTGGAAAATTGCAGATGAGACAGAACCAATGCCTTTTTTTAAATGTGAAACTTTTGAAGTAAGTTAGATGTTATGTCACTCTTGTTATTGTCAATTAACCATTTTGTTGTTTACATGAAAGATATTTGATACCGGTAAACCGCCGGTATTAAAATTTTTTGGCACATTCACCGGACACACCATTGAATTCCGAGTAATACACACAATTTTTTTTAAAAAGTGTACAGAAAATTAAAATAATTTTTTTTTTGCACACAGGTAGAAGTTTCGGACGATTTAATGTTATTAACTTATGAACAGTGGTGCATGTTACAATGTCAGCGAGTAAGTTTGAATAAATACTGAAATAAATTGCTTAGAAATTAATTTTTATATATTTATAGATTGCAATCAATGAACCAGTCAATGATTTTCCATTTTCATTTTACGGAGCTCTAGAAGAAGGTTATTTTTCAGATTTAACTATATTATCCGAGACTGGACGAGAAGTGACGTCATTTTATTTTTCCAAGTTTTTTTTTTACATTGATAAACGTTTTTTGTTTTCTAGTTTAAAGTTCATAAAACTATTTTACTATTAAGTGGAGTTGATTTAGATTGGACCCAAACCCCACCTCCATTAAGTGGTTTACCTGACGACGTTCTCGCAACCATTTTACACTTCATTTATTCTGAGTGCCTACCTGATGACCTAACGGAAGAAACTGCTCGCAACACACAACGCGCGCTCACCAAAGTGCCGGGTTTTTCACGGTTGAGCGAATTATGTGAAATATTTTTGAAGAACACTGCTTTGAAACAGCGTAATTTATGTGATTACTCTATTTTTAATTCTTTGGTAATATTTTTTTCGTTTAGAAATCGTCACTTTGGTATCAGACATGCACGCGTGTGCCAATCGCATCATCGATTATTTCAACGGCAAAGGAATTTCAGAACCAAATGCGAGTCCACCAGGGGGCTTTGACAATCTGCGAAATAATCCGGCCAAATTATGTTTCATAGTTAAACAAGCGATGAGAGAAACTGCCGTAGGTTGGTCTAACAAAAAAAACCTCAAAATATATTTCAAATTTTCTCATTTATTTTATTTTTCTTGAAAGCTGGAGCTAAACTCTTAATTATATGCGATTTATATTCGAAGCGGAAACACGAATTGTCACGTCAAGAGCGGCATGACATAATTAAATACGCAATGTCTAGGTATTAAATATTTTTATGAAACTTTTTTTGATACATAAATGTTTTTTTTTAGGTTACCTGTTTTTATGACTCAACTGCACAAGTTTCTAGAAGTGATTCGTCAGACTGTTGGGGACCTTTGCCC
>JAQGAS010001935.1:0-13982 GCA_034686365.1 Pachymerium ferrugineum
AGCTTCCTTCAATTTTTTACATCATAGAATTATCCAGCAAATTTAAAATTAGATATTATAAAGCTGTTGTGATATATAACAGCTTCAAACATCTAATTTTAAATTTGCTGGATAGTACTATGGCTGAGTCAAAGGTAAGTTTGCTGGTTAGATAACGATCGATGTAACTGGAATCACGCCCATTTTTGTCGAGGAAAAAACACGGCCATGGAGCGGGTGTCGCTAAAACCCGGGAGCGCTAGTGGGAAAACCTGGAAACCTATAGATGATAGGGCTACTAGTAATATCAAGAGTATATAGAAATTTCTATATACTCTTGCTAATATTAATTCAAGTGAAGAAGATCCAAGAGATAGAGGAGCAAAGTGGTTAGATGCTTACGCTACGAGTTTCCGACCACAACTAACTTTATTTTAGCACCCAAGGTTGCCAAGAAACCTCGGTGTTCTGCACGAGCAGAACAATTAGAGACTACTAGCGCCCACTGGCAACAAAAAGAAGAACTAACAATGAAACAATGCATTTGTAACTAGGCAATAAATAACATTCTAATTTGGAACACTCATGCTAAGCCTAACTGCAAAAAAAACCTATAAATACTTAAAATTACACACTTTTACAATAAAAAAAAACAATTATAGATCACCTACAACCTCATAGTAACTATAATTCCAGAAAAAAATAAAAAATATTTTAAGACTAAACCTAACATTCGAAATAGGCTTAACAGCCAAAACCTGCAATATAGCCTGCAACACCCTCACCAAGGGAGATCGGAATTGGCGGACACACCAGACCCGACCGATGAACCGAATCCACCAAGACCTTGATCCTCCCATAACATCCATAATTTAGTTTTTTCTTTCATTTTTTTCCCAGGGGGGGAAAAAAAACAAAAAATGTGGAACCAATAAAAACGTGATGACTTTTTGCAAAGTTATAGATCACGCATTGACCTTCGTCGTGGGTCCAAAAACAATAGCAATTCTTTAAATTGGTTAACAACCCACAATTGCAATTCAAATCCACATGTGGGACTTTGGGAGTTGAAAGAGATAAAAGGCGGAGCAGCTCATCACCATCTCCCTCATTGATAATTGCTATTGCCATTCACGCACCCTTTAAACCCAACCCACTGCTCCACAGCGGGATTCAGTTCCCAGAAAAGAAAAGAAAGAATTCAAACTAAATACACAATATATTTTTCTTCTTTACCTCACTAACCTCTTGAATTGAAAGGTCACCGTAGGTCAGTTATTAGGCCTAAGTTACACTCAAAACAGCAAAAGTTACGTGATATTTTTCATGGCTACGAAAGTAACTTAGCCCACCAACCCACAAAAACTCCCTTAAAAGTTCTATCAGTCATATCGGATGACTCAATTTAAGAAAAAAAAAATGTACGGAAGAATCAAGAATCATGATCTTGCAATATCACTTCCTTCCACATTTTATTCTCAAGAAATTCATTTGATTTTTTAAATTAGTATGGCTTTACAGAGAAGCCAACTTTCGTGCGGAGTTTTAATGACCCGTCTCACACCTTAGCAGGTTTCCCCCCCTTGAATTCTTGTTCAAATACCTAGAAAAACCCTTTGCCTACATTCACTGCCCTAAATCTTTGGTCACTTCACTTCCAATAAATGAGTTCTATATGTGGTCAAAACAGGTCAGTGACTCGTGGCCACACCCGGATTTTTTTCTTTTTAACGACGATTCTCACCTGCAAGGTTAGGTTGGTCTTTTAACGATGACAGAAGCCGGCGAATGGAGTGTGGGGAGTTGGAAAAGGTCATTTAAGTGACCCCCACATCGCTGTGGTCAGCGACCGACGAAAAGGGGATGGAAAACTTAATGCCAAGGCCAATGCACTGCTGGAAACTCAATCTGAAAAAAAAAAAAAATTCCAAGATAATTCTTCTGGATAAAAAAGTTTGGAGTCATTTGTTTTTGTTGCTTATAATTCCCTCATTCACATTTTGACTTTTAGTCACTAAGTTGGGGACGGGAGACGGCGTGGAAGCCCACGCCGAGCCGGGAAGCAGCAGGTCCGGCAGAGCGCCGAGGCAGAGGCCCGTCGGTGTTGCACACGCTCGGCGTTTCGACGGTGCCGGCCGACGCCGATGCCGACCTCCCCGGCAGGACGGAGGCCGCCTCTCGGCTTATGTAAAGGTTTGTTTACTTGCAAACTCCTGTTTGGCTGAGGATGTTCACACCGAGAGGCATCCCAAGGTGACTTATATTTTTTTCTATGTTTTCAACCCCTAATTTTTTTTTTAATAATTTCAAATTTTTTTTCGATTCAAATTTAAGACTTAATTTCACGTTTTTTTCTTGCTACAAACTTTAAATGTTTTCTAGGGGTGAAGAAACCTTAAAAAATAAATGTTAAATTTTTTTTCACTTATTTTTTTTCTAAACGTAACTCACTCATGTAAGAACTAACGTCCATAAAAATGACATGAGAAAAAGTTTTTTCTATACGTTGTCCTTCGTGCAGATTTTTTCCGAACATTTTTTGAATCCCAGCAAAAAAATATCAACCAATTCCATTACCCTGAAACCATTTACCCAGACGCACTCGCACGATCACGTGACAGAGTAATAATTTCCAATTCAAAATTTTCAATTAAATTAATCGACGAACAAAAGAAGAAAAACTGACCATGAGATTTTTTAAAACTTTCATTACGAATTTCCAGCACGTTTTTTGTACCAAATCCAATTTTTATAAAACTTTTTTCTTAACTTGCTGCTATCATTAAACTTATTTGAGAAGCAGTAGCAGACACTTTACTGTTATTGCACGTGTGATTAGTTTGAAGGCCACGGACGTGAATGTCGCTCTCCAGGTGTGCGTCGCCCCATCTGCCGATTCTGAAGAACAAGGCGCCATGAAATAGATTTAAAGTTTTGCATCCCTTGGCTAATGGGAATTCCAAAAAGAGCAAAGTGGAAGACAAGTGGATCATAGAAAACTGGCGTTGCAACTAACTCAAACTAACTACAATTGGAACTGTTAAATTGTTTACACTATACAAAGCGGAAAATTCACTACCAAAAAGAGTCAAATGTCACATTTCATTTTTAAATAAACCATAAAAAAAATTCAACAGACGACCGATCGGAAAATAAGACTGCCAAACTTTTCACGTCGAAATAAAAAAAAAAAAAAATTCAAGAGTCAGATGCGAAAATATTACTATCTAATTAGCGACTAATTAACGACTTTAAGTGTTACAAAACAAAATAGAAAGTATTAATTAAACCTGACACTTACTTCAAATTTAATTCTTCTCATTAACTATTTAAACAATCGTTATTCTCAGAAGAATGAATCACCAGTAAAAACACAAACTTGTACTTTTAACCCGTTAACACCCATTCATTAAAACAACATTTACAGGTGAGAAAGCCAAACGTAATTTGTGTGTTTATTCATCACAAACTAGAAAATACGAAAACAAGACAGGCAGGTGGGACAAGAAGGAGGTGGGGATGTGGAAAACCCCTTTGTCGTGTGCCCGATCCCCTCTAGTTTTTGTCGTCCTTCCAATACCCTGGCGGCAACACAGGGAGCCGGCGCTTGGACCGGCGTCCGTGGTTGGTGGCATGGGAAGGGAGGGGCGAGTGCGCGTTGCATTCACCTCGCTCGAGGCTCTCGTAGTCTAGCGAGCGGCGCGCGTGATGCTCACCAAACAAGCCACTAGCGTATAAAAGCGCCACATCCCACTCACCGCACTGAGACGTGCAGTCAAGTCAGTCGGGGACAAGAAGAGAAAACAGAATAACAACACGATGGCTGCTACTCCAGAGAAATTTACACCGTACAACTTTTTGGTCACGACACTGCAACAAATTGGCAAACTCTTGACTATTCCACTGACTAGAAATCATAAACTGGCAACTGAGGAACTGGGGCATTTTTGCCCTGCTAAATGTCCACAAAGCTCTAAATCAGGTGATGACACTGAAAATGAACCTAACGAATATGAGGCGATGCCAACCCCCAAGGGACTGCCATTAGTTGGCACTTTAGTTGATTTGATCCGAAGTGGAGCTGCGCCCAAAATTCACATGTACTGCGATAAACGTCACAAGGAGCTTGGCCCAATCTACCGGGAGACACTCATGTCACTTGAAGCTGTTTTCATATCAGATGCTGCGCTCATCAAACATGTGTTTGCATGCGAGGGGAAATTTCCTCAACATCTTGTACCGGAGCCTTGGACGATTTATAACGAGACCAAAGGAAATGACCGCGGTCTTTTTTTCATGTAAGTATTTTTTTTTTCGTCTAATTTAGAATTTTTTTTTAAAAAAATTTTATATGTTTGGGGTATTAGGAATGGCCCATTATGGAGAATGAGGAGGAGAAGTTTGAATAAAGTTTTCTTGAGACGATCAGCTATTGCTGAGCACGTGAATGATTTTGTAAATATCACAGACGATTTGATGATTCGTTGGACGCACGCGAGGAAAGACAAAGTGCTGCCCGATTTGGAGAAAGAGCTCTACAACTGGTCGATAGAATGTAAGTTGCTTTTAAAAGGTGGACGGGCTATGATATAAAAGTGACCGCATCGACCTTCACCTGCAGCCCGCGAACTCTTTCCACTTCCGCGTAGCGCAGGATCAACATTCTCACCTGCCCCCACTTCCCAACTTTCACTTTTTTCTATTGGGCTAGTTTTTAATCTATTCGCTCTTGAAAATGGTAGAAAAAAATTGAATTTTTTTTCCTGTATCAGGTTTGGGAAATTTCATCTTCGGTAGACGTATGGGATGCGTCAATTCCGGTCTAGAGGCAACACCAGAAAATGATGAAATTCACGCATTTGTTCAAAGTGTGCAACAAATCTTTGTCGAATCCGCCAAAATGACCACTGTCCCACCAAGGTTGGCTTATTACCTCAATTTAAGTGTGTGGCAAAGGTTCTCAGCTGCTGTCACTAAAGCGCTCATCATTGGTAAGAATTTTTTTAAAAAAATATTTTCATAATTAAACTCAATACAAAAAAAAAACAGCTCGCGGATTGGTCGAAAACAAAGTGCGAGATATAGTGACAAAAGCAGAAGCAGGTGAAATGGTCGAAGGCTTATTGGCTGAATTATTACTCGATGACCACATCGCCGAGGAAGAGTTAGTTCGCATCGTCACAGACCTATTCCTCGCCGCTGCGGACACGGTAAATTTTTAAGCGGAATATGAGTTGCGCAACTGCGCAATCAATCACTGCCCTTCGAGGGTTCCGTCTCTCACCCTCTTCCGCATTCCACTTATGAATTTTTATTTCATTTACCAGACCTCTCATTCAACTCAATGGGCACTCTATTTACTGGCACGTAACCCTCAATGCCAAGAAAAACTCCGCCAAGAAATTGACGAAGTCATCCCAGTTGGCGAAGAAATCACCTACGACAAGCTCTGCAGTCTTCCATACGCACGTGCTGTCGTGAAAGAAGCTTTGCGGTTATACCCAGTGGCACCATTCCTTACACGCATTCTTACAAACGACCTCGTCCTTGGAGGATACAAAGTACCCAAAGGGGTAAGTGCCTGCATTCAACCGTTCAATCGCCTCTTTATATTTACAAGGTCTTTTTTTTATAACCCTTTAGAAATTGGTTCTTATGTCTATGTATACAACCGGTCGCGACCCAAAATATTTTCAACAGCCGGAAACATTCTTGCCAGAACGTTGGTTTCCGGAATCCGAATTCTCAGCGCCTGCACATGCTTGTCTGCCATTCGGATCCGGTACACGTTCCTGTATCGGAAGGCGCATCGCTGAAACGCAGATGTTTCTTCTCTTAGCTCAGGTGAAGACGCCCATTTTTTTTTTTTTTTTTACATCCTTCCTCTTTATCTGATGGGAATAACGGGTTGGCAAAGACACACAAATAAAGAGAACCCTCAACACTCTTTTTACACCTCTCATCCCCCCCTTCCTTAAGAAACCTGTTTTACTTCTCCACACTTCGGCGCGGAAGAGTTAAAAAACACTCGAGGTATTAAAGGGGTTCGTCTTACAGTGAAAAAAAAAATTTAAAAGGAGAGAGAGAGAGAAAGAAAAAAAAGAGGGTGGGGGTAACCCACGTCTGGTTAGGCCTAATTGGAGCCACTCTGGCGGGAGTAAAAAGGAAGGGAGAGAAGACGGCTATTGAATTGGAGCATAGTTTTGAGAAAAACTGAAATCTCTTTGAGTGAGGGATAATCACCGAGAATATGCAAAAAAAAAAAGAAAAGGAGGGGGAAAAGGAGTGAGGAGGAACAGCGGGGATCTTTTTCACTTTTCTTTTTTTCCTCTCTGCTCGTCTTGAATAGACGTCTAATCCTATCGCTGCGTTCGTTCGCATGATGGTGGCAACGGGTTTCGTGGGCAGGAGGACAGTAATGCAGGGTGGGACATGCATAGCCCCAACTGGTCAAGTGGATAGTGATAAAAAAAAAGAGTGGAAGAAAAAAAGTAGAAAAAAAAAAGAGGGGAACTCAAAGTGGGTCTCCCCACCCTCCAACTCGTTGAGGTCGGATTAGGAAAAAAAAAAGCTGACGGATTCAAAGGATTAGTTTTTTTGTGTTGTGTGTCTGAGAAGTTTTAATTGTGTTGGGGTTTTTGTTTGGTTCATTTTCTCGACCTTGGATCAAAGTGGGTTAGGATGTCACGCGTCCTTGGCCGTTCACGGAAGTTGGCGTCTGCTGAACGATTGTCAAGGGCGTCTTGGCGAGTTCCAGACACCCTTATTAACCCTTAAACTTTGATTAACGTTTTGCAACCATTACAGGTCGTGCGTCATTTTGAAATTGAGCCAGCCAATGAAAAAGAAGTTGAAATTACGTTGAGAATGGTGACAACGCCATCAGAACCCATCAAGTTACGTCTTATTGAAAGAAAAAATTGAAAATAAGAACATTTTTTGTATAGCAAATTATTTAAGTCTTTCTTTTTTTTTACTAACCAAGCATAACTAATAAAGTTTCTGTTTATGGTTCATTTTTTTTATGTATAAAAACTATATTGAAAGCCACTTTGATTTGGATTTGTTATTAATTATTAATTATTATTATTATTATCAGCCCTTATTAAATTTTTTGATCCCTAACTGCGTGCAGGGCAGGATTTTGTTTTGTACATAATTATCTTTAATAAATTGTGGTAATTGCTCATTTATATTTACTAATAAATCATTTCTCATAAGAAAAAAAAAATGACTCGTCACTTTTATAAGAACTCTTCAAGTCTCTTAATGAAACCTAAGAAAAGAAATGCCAAGTAATTTCCATTGAATAACATGAAAAGAAATTTAAGAGCTAGGGGACTTCAACATTTCAGCAAGGTCTGGCTGGGGGATCATCTGTTTGTCAAGGTGAAATTTCCCCACCCCCTCGGTGAGTGTAAAAAGACGCAAAAAAAAAACCTGGCAGACACTGCATGAAACTGCATGAAAGGGGTTAAGTCTCGTGAGAATCAAGTGGCAAGAAAGGGGTATGGTGAAAAGACGTAGACAGAACCTACTAGTATCGATACGATGAAACCCCCGTGTTTTAAAAAAAAAAAAGTTGGAGGGATTTTAGTCTGAAAAGTTTAGTATCAATAATAATAATGAAATGATGGCTTAAGGAATGTTATTTTTCCCACCTCCCATTCATCTCAGGTTGATTAAAAAAAAGGGACTATAATTCGAAAACAAACACACCCACTGCCTCTTTTTTTAACACTTCATCACTCAATTTGTTGTATAGCAAGAAACGTTTTTGAATTTCTCACTTTCGTGATGTCAGCTTAAGGTTGTAAAATTGGATCTCTCAAATATATTTGCATTAAATTTTATTGAGTGGAAATTACATTTCATCATCACTCTCTTGCCATTCACTGAATATGTGTCTTGACGCTTTGTCAGTGTACATGTCACCATAAAGGTCATCAAGACCGAATTCCATAACGTGGCTAAATTCTCCATCTCTATCAAATATATTGGTAGGTGGATTCACGGGGATTTGGTCCTCCACATTTCCAACATGTAAATAATCTTTTAACCGTGTTGCATTCAAGAAATCTTTACATTTTTTAACTTTCTTTTGCTCACTGCAAATTTTCCCATATTTATTAGCCCATTTGACAACACCGTCTGATAATGCTGTGTACGTATGCGGCATTCCAGGGCCAACCCTCCACTCGCTCGTTGAATTTTCACATTCCCTAATGTTTATATTTTGCATGTAAACACAACCAGATGCCGTTGCTTGCATTACAGAACGGGAGTTGCCTGAATCTTTAGTGAATATCTCAACACCAATAATCGGTGCAGATATAAAACTTGCCGCTAAATGTGCGCTACCTTCTGGCACAAAGTGAAGTAAATCTGATGGTCTCGTTAAATGCATTGTGGGACATCGTGTGAATATCGAATCTGATTCCACTTCCGCATGAATAAATGCTATGTCCTGGCTTTTCGTGCTGCCAGCGAGAATTGTGATGTCTCGTTCTTGTCTTTGTACTGAGGTGAATTGTGGACGGTCATTTAAAAGATGAGTCCATTTCAGGAGGTATTTTCCTGGGTAGCGTTGGTCGAGGAGTAGAACACTCGTTGATGTTGTGACGAGTGTTAAGTTTTCGAAGTCGATTAATTTTGAGGAAGTGCCTATAACATCGTGGACGGGAAGTGTTGTGTCTGGGAGGGTTAATAAAGGTAAGGACCGTTCACACGATTTTCGAAAGTCGATTAATCTGACTTGGTTGTCTGATGCAACGATTAATGCACGCGGGTGGGAGCCGAAATGGATGTAGCGTGGGTGGTTTTCGGGGTTTATAAGATAGTGGTTTATCTGTCTTTGGGAAGGTTTGCCCAAGTGCTTAAGAAAGATTTCGCCGTTTTGGGTGATGTATACAAATTCTTCTGGCATGTATTGACTGGGTTTTACGTCTAGAATTTGGTTGGCAGCATCGTCTGATGTTAGTGTCTCGAGGTTGCGAATTTTGCATTCATTGATGAGCTGGAAAATGCAGGATTGCTTTCTTTGTCGGACAGCACCTAAAACTAAAGAAAAAAATGTATACATGTAAATCAATTTAGTAAAAAGTATAGAATATCTAATAATTATGAAATATCTACATTATTCATTAGTTTGAACACAGAATTTTTTCTCAAACCTTCCAGAGCATGCAGTTTGAATTTTTCTGCAGTTGCAGTGTTATATTTTTGAAGTAATTGACATACTTCTGGATTTTTAATTTTGATCAAAGTTCGTGTTATCATTAAGCGTTGAAAATAATAAATTTTTATACCGAAAAATGTAAATTTCATAATTATTTTTATCATTTTTTTAATACCTATGTCGTCCATTTTAGTTGCTGTAACTTGTAAAATAGGACCATTGTTATTGTCAAAAGTTTTAATGACTTTCGGTTTTAATTTTTGTATTGCAATTTCTTCTTGGTCACCGTCTTCCATTTCTAGCCCCACTGTTAAGTAATAATTACAACAATGATATAAGTAATTTTTTAAGATTTATTTTACCTACTCAATTTATTAAAATCTTCTCCGCCTGAAAATAACGCGAACACTTTATCTTTAACAGCTGCCGATGTCAAAGTTCCACCGTGATGTTGCCAAAACATCTCCGTTTCCGGAACGATGTCTAAAACTTTCTTATAGCGCTTCAAACACTTCGGTAAATCTTTATAAAATACATTTTTCGGATCCAAAAGTAAGCGATCAATTACTTCAATCTAAAAAAAAACGGAATATATGAATAAATAAATTTAAAAAACGTAAAATTAAAGTATTACATGTTCCTTGTATTGGTTCATCTTTCTAATGTTCTTTAAGGCCGCTTTAACATATACCACCTGTTCACTTTCACATTTAGTGTAGTTTAGATTGTTCATAAAATAGTTGGGAACTGGAAATAGATTTATATCAGTAAATAATAGTTAACATTCAAATAATAATTGCTAAAACCTTTTTTCGGGGAAACACATGGGGCAGATAGCGTTGTTGAATGGAAACATTTTTGATGGCACGCTTTAGGAAAATGTACTGAAAATGTGTTACAATTTGCTTGCGGTCGATTAATATCAACACCCATCATTCCGTGATCAAAACGGCATTGCCTAAGCATATTTAAATCTACAAATGAGTATTCAAAACAGAGCGAATCCCACACAGGAACATGGCACTCCGCCATTTTTATTACAGTAGTGAAGTGACATCTAGTGGCAAAGAATACAACTTCAAATAAAATTCAAAAAAAACATTTTTGTTATTTCTATTAAAAAATATATTTATGTGCAAATGCATTTTGGTGTATGACTCCAGTTGAAATAACTAAAGTTAAAAATTACTGAAGAACTAATGGAAAATTGCAGTAATCCCATAGTGAAAATGACTTTTCGAATCTGCCTACTGTATAAATTGGATATAAAATAAGAATTATTCCTGCTTAATCCTTTATAAACTGAATATTTCTTTACCATTACAGAAATAGATTTCCCCAGTGGAGTAGAAATATTGATCACTTTTCACGTTCCTAATTCTTTTTGTAAGGAAGTTCACACGTCAATAGACAGTTTACGCAAATCATTATTTTTTTTTATCATTTATCTGCAGTTTTTTTTTACATTTTTTTTAAGTAAACGTTAAGTTGTATTTTCACGTTAAAACATTATGTCTAATTTAAATTATCTGGGTCGAATGAAACTTTTCTTGCAGTTTGGTTTTCTCTACGAATTAATGCCATTCAGATATACAACATTTGGGGTAGTGAATGTAACCTACCACGTGACAGTATCAAGACGAAAAGTAAGTTGTTTTCAATTTCTTCTGCTTATTTGCCAACATCCTTGCAGCAAGAAAACAGTTGGTTTGGCCTGTAATTCCTCTTATCACAAAATGGGTCAAAATTCAACCCAACTTTCGCTGAATTGACCATATATTCTGCATAAAAGTTACGAGTACTATATACCTAAATTATTAGTAGATTTTGAGGGCAATTTATTCCTGTTCTTGGGATTGTCTTTATTGTCCACTATCCAATTAGGACAAGTTGTAATCCAAAAAATCAAAACGTTAAAGAAAGTCACAAAGTCAACTTGGGAAAGTAAAATTGAAGAAGAAATTGGCAAAATAAAAGACAGTTACAAACCACCAAAGAGTAACAAGTCTTTGTGCAGACGTTTTGTCAACATAATTGTAACCTCAACTTCTATTTACATAATATCTCAAAGGATTAACTATTATTTGTCGGTTCCAACAAGATATATAACAGAAGTAAAAGAAAATAAAACAATGTATTTGCCCAAGTTTTTAGCATGTGGAGAAACAGGGAAATTGACACTGTACAAAAAAAGAATCGCAACAAAGTTAAACAAAAATCCGTGTGATGTTCACTTTCTTGATGTTTTGGACACTGTTAGATCACTGGATAAACTGTGGAAGTTGTCTTCCTTACATTGGCACAATATTCTAGCTGAACTGTACGTGGATTGCACCAACAAGGCTAAACTTCATATATTTTTAACCGTGATCCAAAAGGCAGGAGACAAGAAATGTATTACCATTTTATATTATAGGGTAATGGCCAAAATGACAAATTTCACCGGAAAACAACCTTAATGCATTCAGGAACTTGTTACGAGATCGATATAAGTAATTATCTAACTTAAAGATTTCATATTCATTTTACAAGTGTTGCAATTGAATATCTATTACGATGTCATTCAACTTCCTTCAGATCCCTTCACCTACGCAGCAGCCAGTTCAAACATTGTTTTGGCTTTTCGTGATATTTTAGATACGACGTGTAATGATGGATTATGGCAGGTATGCATTAACTGTTATTACTATTTTATCAATAACACTAAAAGCAGTTGTATATCCGTCCCCATGGAAAACAACTGTATTCAATTCTACAAAGTCGACACGATATTTTAAATTCCATATTCGGAATATTGAACGTTCGAATATCTGAGGTAAACTTGAAACTTGAAATTTATACAGCGACAGAATAATGAACAATATTTTTATAGTTAAAACGCCTAAATACGGACAACCGTCCTTGCATGATGCCAACAGATGTGGAATTATGCAAAGATTTGTGTTTTCAACGTATAATGAACTCATCAGTACAGTGCAGGTAATCTTATACACAGAATGAGTTACAGTTCATTAACATTTCATTTATATTTCAAAGATTGCCTTTCATGCAATTCTACCATTACCCATTATGCAACTCTTCAGAATCGGCAAAGAAAACGTACAACATTTACATGAAAAACAGCTCTTGAAATTGACAGGAATTGCAATTGCTTCACTTCTTGTCATCAACATATTTATACACAAGAACTGATTAATGCGCAAGACACGGCTATAACCTACCAGCTTCAAGTTTTAAGTTTAGGTGCAATGTCTAATTTAATCGAGGTTGTAAAAGAGGAGTGTATTTGTAATCTTGTCGCCTTGTTTTGTGACATTGGCAATATATTTGGAATAACTTTGGGCATTTCAGTTTTGAACCTTATTTCGCTTATACAAAAAACTCTTAATTGATTTTGTTTTGTTTTACATAAAGTTCTCCCTAAATGTCAAAAGTAGACGCTATAATTTTTTTTATCTTTTTTTAACAACACTTCAAACGTAATATTGCTTGTCCAAACTGCCACAGAACATCTTGTAACATTATTGTAGTTATATATATATTTAATATAAAATTCATATTTTTCCGGATTAACTTCGCCCGGCCGAAAAGAGTTCTTTAGATCGCGGGGAAAAGGTGTACGGACGTTGCCCGTACCCTCCCGGCCGACGAGAGTGCATCGGATCGCGGGGAAAAGGTGTACGGACGTTGCCCTAACCCTTTCGGCCGATCACGGTGCATCGGATCGCGGGAAAAAGGTGTACGGACGTTGCCCGTACCCTCCCGCCCGAAAAGAGTTTTTTAGATCGCGGGGACAAGGTTTAAGAATTTCGAAAGTGTTTCATTGATGTAAAAATCAATTTTGTGAGTTAGATGTATTTAAAGTGTAAAATTAATTGTATTTTATGTGAGTTACTTTAGGTATATTCTAGGTGATACTTAACTTATATTTTAATAGTGCTATTACATATTTTAAAATTTAAAGGGACACTCAAACCAAGACTAATTTGTTTTTCAAAAAAAATTGCAATCACCCATTATGTACGCATAATGGATGCCTTTACCAGGCCTGGAGCAACTGTTCCTTCTGCTCCAACAGTCATTACTACCCGGATGAAACAAGTAGTAGTTATTTCCTTCTACCCCTACAACAACAAATAGACTCGTTTGATAACAGAGAATGGGACTAGTGACGTCAGAATTTATCAACCAATGAAAAAGAAGCCATCAAACCACTCCGCTATGACTCAGGCTCACTTAGGGCATAGTTTTTACTGATGAAAAAACTAATTTTTTCTTCTACTAAAACGCAAGTACACATTTTGTTATAACCTCTGATTTCTTATTGAACTTTTGCAAACAAACAAATCAATCGACCGGTGCTTAAACCGTGTTCTTTAAATGTTGTTGTTTTGCTTTGTGTTGAGCGTATGTGTGGCGGCTGGGCAGCCAATCAGTTGTCGGGACCTCTGGAATAGGGTTCAACATGCCAAGACGACGGATTAGAGCAGTTTTATTGAAATATTGTTGTTTAAAATCTAATATCACATGAATCGAAAAAAGTTTATTTAAAGTAGCCTTATTTAAGTAGCCTTCATTTAAACGGTTACCATCTTGGGATTATTTTTTTTAGGTTGAACGATATCTTACTGATGTGTACAACACGTTGTAACTTATTGCGCTTTGCAAATTGTAGAATAAGTCGTTGGATTCCCTTGTAGCGAAATTTTATCTGTTGTGGAATTGGCGGATGATGTGTATAACCACAGTAAGCATTTGCAAGCTCCTCCCATCTTGAATCAAAATGCACCAATAAGAATCTTAGCAGCTGACATAACTTGAAAAA
>JAQGAS010001936.1:0-13968 GCA_034686365.1 Pachymerium ferrugineum
TAAAATTGGGTATTGTTTCTTTAGGAGTTGGTGCAGGTGAATTCATAAGATTTGTCTGTTGTAGAGCAACACTGTGTTTATTTCTTTTTATTGGTTTTTTATTTCTTTCTTTCACCACAACTTCATTACATGCGGGTGTGAGTATTTCCCGCGCGTTCCTCCTCATTTCTTGTTACCTGCAGAATCGTGCCAACCCCACGAGTACGATCTGGGTGGAAAGGAAGTCGACGATAAAAAATTAAGTCTCACCATCCACACACTTTTGTTCTTTGCACTAACTTTTGTTTATCTAAACTCAGTGAAGCAAAATTGTAGGACAATAAATGAATTTTACACTCGACTGCGCATGCGCACGTGCAAAGTTGTTGTGTTGCCACTGGGGGGGCCATTTGTAAAAAGATTCTTTTTTTTTTTTCTTTTCATGTGTAATTACCCAGATTTAGTGAGCCCTTTTAGTGGGGCCAACACCTCAAACTGAGCGCAGTAGTTTGAGTAGTGAGCCGGAAAAAAGTTTCGCCACGTGCGAGAAAAACAATTAGCAAACCGACCTTTTTAGTCAAGAAAATTTGTGGTAATGGCAAGCAAGAAAAAAAAAAATTTGGTTGTGGTTGTTATTGTGCCAGATTGAAAATGTGAAGGAATTTGAAGATTATAAAACTTAAAAAAAAAGAAAAATATTTTTATAGATTTTTTTTTTCTGTTGTGCGCATTGACTTTGTACGGTTAAGTGAATTCACTTGCCACGCCCGAGTTGTGTCCACATGACTTTGTATTGATCAAAATAGAAAAAAAAAACATCGATTGGGATTTATGACGACACAAAAATGACAAAACACATTATCATAACCAACAAGAAATTGTCTATTAAGAAATGCCAACACTTTTCTTCTGAGTGACAACAAGTTTTTTAAGCCTAAGCTTATGAGTGAAAAGTTTTTTTTTGGAATTGGAAGAAATTTGTAAAAAGTGTTTGTGTATTTAGAAAGGTATAAGAAAAAGAAAAGGTTAGCAAAATGGCCACTTGGGGGGGGGGGGGGTGAACTGGTGGATGGGCAGTGATTTTTCCTGCTGATGCAGCATAATGTAGCTCACATTCACATTCAACTCAGACATTTGTTCACTCAACCGCAAAGAGGCGGGAATTTGGTGGAACCTTGCAATATCATCACCCTCCCTCTCCCCCTTATCCCCCACCCGATTTTTGTAAAATGGCGGTTTTATTTATTGGAATATGTTTGGCCAAGTATGAAAAGGAGTTTGTTCGAAATGTTAGAAAAAGTGCAGAGGTTGATTGTAGCAAAGGCCTTTGGCCCTTTGCCAAAGAAGTAGATGGAGTGGCACCTGGTGGTAGTTTTAGTCTTAACTGCAAACAAGAAAGTTGTGCCTGTAGGCATCTTCCCAGAGGAGTTGATCTGTTTTACATGCAAATTGAAGAAGAGAAAGATGATCGAGTTAGAAAAATGAAGATGGACTCGCAAATGGGTCGCTCTGAAGAGGGTTTTGCAAGTGAAATGAAAAAGAAGGAAATGGATTATTGTTTAAAGGTGTCTTTTGTTTGCTTCATTAATTGAATTGTAATTGGATCTAAGTTTCAGTTTGGCGTTATTAAATTAATTTGTTAGTTTACGTCATGGATTTAGTTGATATTATCCATTTCATTCAAGTTTTTATTGGTAATTATTTTAAGCGTTGGCGTCATTAGGTTGTGACGTCAAAAAGAAGATTGAAGAGAATGACGTTTAAATGTGCGTTACGTTGAGATGAGCGAGGAAAATTTCTCAACATGCGAATCTTTAGAAAAGCTCAGGAAGAATTTTATGAAAATCTCACAAATCTCGAGAAAAATTTGATGAAAATTTTACAAATTTCAAGAAAATCTTAAAAAATCTCAAAAATCTCAAGACAAAATTTCACAAATCTGATAAAAATTTTACAAATCTGAATAAAATCTTAAGAAATCTGATAAAAATCATAAAAAAATCTGATGAAAATCTTAGGAAATCTCATGAAAATCTCACAAATCTCAAAAAAAGTTTCACAAATCTGATAAAAATTCTATGAATCTCTATGAATCTCACAAATATCAAAAAAAATTGTGAAAATTTTATAAATCTGAATAAAATCTTAAGAAATCTGATGAAAATCTTAAGAAATCTAATGAAAACCTTAAGAAATCTGATGAAAATCTCAAAAAATCTATCGAAAATCTCACAAATCTCAAGAAAAGTTTCACAACTCTGATAAAAATTCTACGAATCTCAAAAAAAATTTAATGAAAATGTCAAAAAAATCTGATGAAAATGTGATAAAAATCTCAAAAATCTCAAAAAAATTAACGAAAATCTTAAAAAATCTGATAAAAATCATAAAAAATCTGATGAAAATCTTAAGAATTCTGATGAAAATTCTATGAATCTCAAGAAAATCACATGAAAATCTCACAAATCTCACAAATATAAAAAAAATTGATGAAAATTTTATAAATCTCAAGAAAATCTTAAGAAATCTGATAAAAATCTTAGGAAATCTGATGAAAATCTTAAGAAATCTGATGAAAATTTCAAAAAATCTGATGAAAATTTTAAAGAATTATATGAAAATCTCAAAAAATCTATCGAAAATCTCACAAATCTCAAGAAAAGTTTCACAAATCTGATAAAAATATTATGAATCTCAAGAAAATTCTGATGAATATTCAGAAATGTCAAGAAAAAATCTAATGAAAGTGTGAACCAATCCCCAGAAATCTTTTCAGACGCTTTCACAACAAACATTTTTGTAGCCATCTTTAAAATAATTCTTATTCTTAAAAAACATTGGGATGTGTTCACTAGACTATCATCAACGTAAAGTTACCATAATGATAAGTGAGCTTTAGATTTAGTCGGATGAAATGGATTAGCAATGAATGGGCTGCAAGTGAATTGCGGAAAATGGCGTCGGCCCTTCCATTAAGACCGTGTTAGTTGAGGTAAGAAGCAAGTGCGTTAAGTGATTGAGACTTGTCTCAGGTATAATCTCCAGGGGTCATCAAGTCGTTAGCTTAGCTTGATTACAGGTGTAGAAGGAAGTGAATTAAGAAGAAAGTTGACCAATCGTATTAGTCTAAAAGTAAAGTAATAAAATATAACAAGTTTTACTGTGTTACAAATAGATAAGAATAGAAATATTTGACGGCAAGAAAAGAATTTATTTTCTTTCTCTCGTGATATTGGTTTGATTTAAGAAAGGTTACACTCTTGTGCTACAAAAGGGGATTCTCCTTTCACAAACTGAGAAGGCAACATAGTTTATCTGTTGAGACTTTTCCGTTTAACGTTCACTTCTTGTCTTTGTAACGAGGTCTCGTCTTATTTATGGAGCTATGTGGCTTCCATTTGTGCCCTGCACTGAAACATTGCTCTCCACTTGTTTCTTTTTGGGTGCCGAAAACTCCGCCTTAAATACCAAGAACGCTATTGTCAACGACAATTTATACTCTTTGAAATTAATTAGAAAAAAAAATTTTTTTTTCTCTTTTCTAACAAAATTGATTTTGTGCAGGCGTTTTAAAGTGCCACCAACACTTTGTTATTTAGAAATTAGTAGCCAAGATTCTTTTGTAAAATTACATTAATAGGCGATGAAGCCTATTTCGCTGCAAAATTACATAATTTTTATAGTGACTTGACAACCAATCATAACTTTACCTACAATCCATTTTGTGATTGGTCATTTACCATAGACTGTAGAATCAGAGATTAAAGTTGAGTCATCTAAAGGCCGATTCCCACATTATAGAATTTTTGTTGTAAAGATGAAGAAGAAGAACACAGTGAGAACAGGTCAAAGAACCATAACAAAAGTCCATAGATTTTACTATGAGTGTCAACCAATCATAGTGAAAACATGATCTAGGGTTCAAACTTTACCTATAATCCACTCAATGGTAGCTAAATGATGATTGGTCATTCACCGTAAAATGTAGAATCAGAGATGAAGAAGTTAGTTCATCTTTGGTAGGCCGATTTCCCCATTATAGCATTTTTGTTGTAAAGATGAAGAAGAAGAACACAGTGAGAACAGGTCAAAGAACCATAACAAAAGTCTATAGATTTTACTATGAGTGTCAACCAATCATAGTGAAAACATGATCTTGGGTTCAAACTTTACCTATAATCCACTCAATGGTAGCTAAATGATGATTGGTCATTTACCGTAGAATGTAGAATCAGAGATGAAGAAGTTAGTTCATCTTTGGTAGGCCGAATCCCCCCTTATAGCATTTTTGTTGTAAAGATGAAGAAGAAGAACACTTTACTTTAACAAAACTTTAACTACAAAAAAAAAATTTTTTTCGACCTTAGTCCGTAAAATTTTCGACGTTATTCCGTGGACTTAGGAGAAAACAGCTAGGTCATACAGGGCGAGAACAGGCCAAACAACCATAACAAAAGTCTATAGAGTGCCATAATGAAAGAACCTAGAACGTCACCCAGGGTTCTAGATTCAAAGACTCTTTCGCATACTTTACCTACAATCCATTTCATGGTAGACTAAATGATGATTAGTCATTTCTTGAAATTCTACTTAGTGGCAATTTGGAAAAGTGTATTGTAACATTATGAAAGTTTTCCACATTAAATGTAGAAATTGAAAAGAGAAAAAAAAATTAAATAGAGTGTGGTCACATGAGTAGCGGAACATGACCCCCTCCATTTTTCTTATCTGCTACCCATTGCACGTTGGAGAAGCAAGAATGAGACACGTGGTATTATTCTAGTTGGTTGATTTTCTTGAAACAATGACCCCGCTACTACGTAGCTGCATTTTTTCCCAACTTTTCCTTGTAGCGAGGTCTCAGTGTTAATACCCATTCAGGACATTGAGTCTGAGGCTGATTGTCATTCTGTATAACGGGGGGAAGATTGTTCCGTTGCTATAGAGACAGTTGAGTGAGATGAGACATTTCAATGGTTGTCCTTGCCAGATAAAAGCCACGTTGCAAAATTACCTACTATTTTGGTAAAAAAAAAATTTTGGCAGGAATTTGTTGTACATTTTTAGCTAATTAAAATTCATTAGTCTCTGCTTGTTTGTTGTTTCTGGTTTGCGTCATAAATTAATTTTTACAAGTTGTTTCATTACATTAGTGCGAGCAAATGAGAATTTATTGTCGCAACCACTTGGTTTTGCACAAATTAACTGTTGCCAGTGTAAAAGGATTAATTCAATTTTGTTGACAAAACGGTTGGAATTTATTAAAAGTTATCGCTACGACACCTCCTTATCGTTCACACTTGAACACTACTTTCCTCTGATCATGTAAATAATTAAAGATGCTATTACTTACTACACATTACCTTAACTTACACAATGAAATTCTTAAAAGAGAGAAATAAGGGCTTATGGCCACAGTTGAACACCCTACATCTATGTGAGGGTTTGAAGGGTTAGTAATTGTAAAGATATTTTGTAAAAGGATTAATGTAACTGTAACTAAAGGTAAAGAGAAAGTTGTGACGTGGAAGGAAATGAAGATGATATGCTATTGTTCATGATTATGTATAAATAAGTGTGAAAACTATGGAGGAGGAGAAGGCGACAGAGTGTGGCTGTATAAAGAGGAGGAGAGAATAAATGGATGGAGGTAAAAGAAACTTATGTTGTGTAGTTAATAACGACCGGTTCGTCAATACCTTGTCAGATCCTGCACACGCGGGGGCCGGCGGGCACCCAACCCGAGGAATATAGAGTGGTTGGCCGGCACATCTATAACCAAAACTAATACAACTATTAAACCAGAACTTCCATTTGGCTTTCTCGAGGATAGTTCATGGAAGTTGGCCATGCTTTACTTGCTTCATAAAGTATACTCAGTTCACTGGGAATTGAAACTGCCAATGATGGTAGTGGGTTGCCGGGAACAAGATCCAACAGATGAGAAGTTTCTGCGAATATTGAAGCGGTGCGGCAAGTTCCACACTGGTCTCAGCCGTGAAGTATACTCAGTTACCAGTGACTAAAACCTAGAAACATGACTGCTTTATAAAGATCTTTCCTAGTACTTTCTAGTACGCATTGGGACCGAAATAGGATAGCCTAGAAGCTATAAGTTGAAAACTTTAGGCCTCTTACGGCAGAACTGAAAACTCTGTAGCGATCCTATTGAATCTTATAAGAAGCAATAAGATCTTATAGAACTATTCCAACAGCGTTATGCCTATTTATACCTACTACCTATAGGCTAAAGAATTATATTGCTCTGTAGAGGTCCTACTGAATCCTATAGGAAGAGCAATAGATTCCTATAGGTAATTTACTATAGTAACATGCCTGCTTATGCCTATAGCCTACAGGCTAAAGGATCGTATTGCCACCTATAGGCCCTGTACAATTCTATATAGTACTATAAGATCCTATAGGACTTTTTTACATGTTAACATTGGCCAGTTAGTTATAGCTGGGAGTTTAATCTCAGAAAGAGAAACTTAAAGGGGAATTATGTGGAGGTAGAAGTTGATCATGCTTTACTTGCTTCATAAAGTATTTTCAGTTGCCAGTGAGCAAAACCCAGAAACATGGCTGCTTTATAAAGATCTTTCTAGTACTGTACCCATTGGATTGACCAAATTGTACCGTAAGCTAAGTTATGTATAGTTGACAGTTTGATCTCGAATCAACTTAGTTGATGCAATTCACTCTTTATAGTGGCCAGAAAAGCAAGAATTGCAATCTTTAAAGGTCCAAAATGCAAAACAGAATATAAGTAGACCATAGGAATGACCTCCAAGAGAAACCCAGGCGAGACAACGTGAATGTATAGGAAGTTGGCCATGCTTTACTTGCTTCATAAAGTATATACTCAGTTCACGAGTGACCAAAACCAGAGAAATAACTGCTTTATAAAGTTACTAAAGATCTTCCTAGTATTATATACCTATTAGATTGAGTAAATTGTACGACAAGGATAAAATTAACCAGTCACGTATAGCCGGGTGTTTAATCTCGAATCAACTTAGTTGATGCAATTCAGCTTTACGTAACTCCACTTTTATCCCATAATAGACAGAAGTGCAAGAATTGCAATGGTTAAAACGTGCAAAATCCAAAAGGGAATATAACGTTTTAACCATTAGCTTTGCATGCATGAACCAAAACGCTTCTATTCTACACACTGGGTTCGTGGACAAGAAGGCTTATTCGGCTTTTCTTACTAAAGCTCTAGTTGATGCTTTTGAGAGATGGATAAGATGATGAGCAAAGTTTGCCAAACTATATGTGTCTCTTGTAAATTGAAACGTGAGAAGAAAAGGGAAATTCCTATGTAACAGGATCAAACAATAAAATTTACATCCTAGTTAACAACAAATTTAGAATTTCCGGAATTACCCCATTAACATGTCTCACTCGGCGAGTGTCCTGTTTGTCTCCGTTTTTCGATCTCTTATATAAACTCGAGAGAATCCATTTCTCTGGTAGTAAATATGACGAGTTTAGAGGGCGCTAAAATGTACAATCAAATCTCTTAGTGATGCTAAAAGTGGTCACTTTATGACGTTTTCAAACCCATTAAATTGATACAAAGTGTATCGTCAAGTTGCAAGTTTTATCACCAGGTGCCAATTTGATACTTGATTCAAAAGTGAAATCACATCTTAGGGAGAGTTTTATTAAAAAGGAAAAAAAGAAAGAAATGATGTCAATAAGATTTTATTGTGTGTGCAATTTGTGTTTAAAAAAAGCGTCGCTATTGTTTCATATTGTGACAATTTGTTGTGCAACACTGACTCAGGACAAGGGAAATGTCGCAAGAAAGTGCTCCCTTATCACACTCATTACGCAACACTAAACTGGCCCGAAGAATAGAGTATAAAAGAATAATAGAAGGAGAAAGGACAAACAAGAATTTTTCTATTTCTCAACCCACCCACATCTCTTTTTTTATATTTTTCCCCCCTACTGAGTTTATATGTGGTAATACCGTGGAAAATGTGAAAGCGAATTGAATTTGATGCTACGCTGAGTGATGAGATTGATAAAAAAAATTACGTAACTTCTGTCTTGCTATGTCTCCACTAGAGTGAAATTGTTAAGTAAAATAAGAAATTGTTCGCTGTGTATTTTACCTAAAGTTGTGGTTTTAGTACTAAATGCTGTCACTGGATGAAGGGGCGCCACTGGGTACAATAATGCATTGCGTTCAAAGTATTAGAGCAGAATACAACTTTCGTCGTATGTTGCACCCACAATTGCACTTTTAGTACTAAATGCTGTCACTGGATGAAAGAGCGCCATTGAGCGTTGGATACAATAATGCATTGCGTTCTAAATACCAGAGCAGAATAAACTTTCTTTGTGTATTTAACCTAAAATTGCATTTTTAGTACTAAATGCTGACACTGGATGTAGGGGCGCCACTGAGCATTGGGTACAATAATGCATTGCGTTCAAAGTATTAGAGCAGAATCACATTAAAGTTACACTTTTAGTACGAAATGCTGTCACTGGATGAAAGAGCGTCATTGAGCATTGGGTACAATAATGCATTGCGCTGTAAGTACCAGATCAGAATAAACTTTCGTCGTATGTTCCACCCACAATTGCACTTTTAGTACTAAATGCTGTCACTGGATATAGGGGCGCCACTGAGCATTGGGTACAATAGTGCATTGCGTTCAAAGTATTAAAGCAGAATACAACTTTCGTCGTATGTTCCACCCACAATTGCACTTTTAGTTCGAAATGCTGTCACTGGATATAGGGGCGCCACTGAGCATTGGGTACAATAGTGCATTGCAATCAAAGTATTAGAGCAGAATACAACTTTCGTCGTATACTTCACCTAAATATGCGCTTTTACTGCCAAATGCTGTCACTGGATGTAGGGGCGCCACTGAGCATTGGGTACAATCAAAATACAACTTTAACTAATTGAAAAAAAATTTTCACATTTTATTTTCCACATCGACAAATTGCAATGAGAAGCAAATTGAGTTTTCTAAATATTGTATAAACATTGTCTTGGTAAAATGTTGATCTTTAAGCGACCGTTGTCTTTTTTGAAGCCTCCTCAAGCGAAAAGGTTTTTAGAAAAACAAGTGAAGATTCTTTAGTGAATTTCGAATGCAAAAGGTAGGTTTATGCTGTAGGCAGAGGGAAAAAGAGTCTACTAAAGATTGGATTTGATTTGTATTTGTGTCACGTGATGTTGCTTGTTTGACCACTTTGATTTGGTGACAATTTAAGTAATGATGCACTCGATTCTCGTTTCAACTAGCGAAAAAGTTTTGACCTCGTATTACGAGATTGGGTTGGCTACTTGAATTGACGAACGGATTAAGACCTAGGTCCATTTAATCCGTTGATTAATTAAGGGATCTCATTTTGAAGAAAAAAAAAAGTTTGCACAAAAGGGGGACAAGTTTAAATCCTTGCGGACGAGAGGAATAAAGTAACACAAAGTTTGGTGAATTGATTTGCGACTAGGCTATTATTACTTCCGGTCAGTGGTTTTGCCCAAAATCAATCTAATATAAAGATTTTTAGAAAATTAAATTCCATTTTCAGATTTGAAAATCTCTTGTCACAGATGATAAGTAACGCATTAAAAATATTGGCAAAATATGTGCAACCAGCAGATGAGTAATGACACGCTCATTGGTCCAATATGAGATTTTTTTTTTGAAAACCCGATTACTTTAATGTCACCAATTATCCAACAGAGGGCAAACATCTGTCACTCGAAAGTATCAATATCATTTTTTTTTTTAAGGATTTTATCTCACCTGAAAAGTTTACTTACATAAATAATTCATGTAGCAGTTTGTTGCAATGAGGTGTGCACGAATGGCGTCGGTGGAAAAACTATGAATATTTTACAATGCAAATAAAATTAATCTGCTTCCTCTTCTCTCCAATCTGTTTACAACAGATGGACAAAATGAATCAAAATTCACATTTGATGACCACTCATTTTGACGTTCTAAGCAGTTTTGCTCTTGGCTCTTGGCTAATTTGATTAAGGAGGAGCCAAAGTAAACAAAAATGGAAGCGAGTAGAAGGGAGGCAGCCAAGTGTTAATAAGAAAAGAAGCAACGGGTAAGATAGAAATTTCAAAATCAATTAGGCTTAATAAGTGATTTGACGGTGGCGAATGGAAAAGTGTTAAAGTTCATTGGCAACTAATTAAAAGCAGATCAGGCAAAACGGCTCGGATTTTCAACGCGATGATGCCATAATTTGTAGGTTAAAAAAAGAAGAAAAAAAAAAATGTGTTGAATCGATTTTGAGCTTAAATTGTGTGGAAAAAGAAATGTTATTTTTGCATCTTAATTTCAATATTGTTATTATATGAGAGAAAAATATTTTTTTTCTGACGTCAGCGAAGAATGGTTGTCAGTATGGTTGTGGGGGGAAATGAGATTTTGTCAGTGTGTTGTCGCGGCCTTGGTCGCGAGAAAAAAAAAACATTCAAAAGACGAGACGCGAAAGAACAGCGTGACGTTTGCTCCTCTTTTGTGTGAAGGAATAAAAGGGTAAATTGGAATGGAAATTAATCTTGGTTTAATTAAGTTAAAATTTAATTTAATTAAACGCCCCGTGTTTGTTGTGTTTCTTGCAATTGTAGTAAAAAGAAAACACGCATTAATTGAATAAATTTGCCCATTAGGATTTTCCTACTCGCCTCAAATGACAATGCTTGAGAATTCTTCTTCCTATTGATTCGTGTTTACACTTGCACAAAGTTGTGGCTATGAATAAAATATTCGAAATGTAAAGTCAAGATTCTGTAAATGTCAATAGCTTAACTTTCTCGTTTTGAACGAGATAGTACGAGACTTGTGAAATGGCGTCGAAAAAAAAGGCAAGATCTCGACATTTCTCGTTTTGAACGAGATCTTAAAGAGACTTGTGAAATGGCATCGAAAAACAGCAAGCTCTCGACATTTCTCGTTTCGAACGAGAATTTAAAGAGACTTGTGATGGCGTTGAAAAATTCTCATTAGTGTAAGGAACAAAACTCGCTCTTGGTCAGAATGAGAATTGAAATGGAAAAGGCAAAATGTCGGTTGATATTTCTCGTTCTGAACGAGATCTTCACGAGACTTAATGGCGTTGAAAAATTCTCGTTCGACGTGAGAGTGTAAGAGAGAAACCTCACACATGATCAGAATGAGAATTGAAATGGGAAAGGCAAACTCTCGACATTTCTCGTTCTGAACGAGATCTTAATGAGACTTGTAAAATGGCGTCGATAAAGTGAATTGAAACGGAAAATTCTCGACATTTCTCGTTCTGAACGAGATCTTAATGAGACTTGTAAAATGGCGTCGATAAAGTGAATAGAAACGGCAAGCTCTCGTCATTTCTCGTTCTGAACGAGAGCTTCACGAGACTTAATGGCGTCGAAAAATTCTCGTTCGAGAGAAACCTCATACTTGGTCAGAATGAGAATTGAAATGGGAAAGGCAAATTCTCGTTCTGAACGAGATCTTAAAGAGACTTTAAAGCGGCATCGATTTACCATGACTGTTGCTATTAATTGAACAAGCCAGAATGAAAATTGCCGTTCTGCGCGGAAATATCCGGGACTGATCTCGTTGATTTGAGAATCTCCGAGACTGGAAAATGGCGCTTATCTGAGTCGATCTAAGTAGAAAAAGTCAATTTGCAATATATTCTTTTAATCAGAAATGTGATACAGTAAAAGAAAAATAAAAAGGAATTTTGAAAGCCAAGTATCCACTCGGGAATGGTGTAAAAGCCATTCGGGTGAAGTTTTTAAATTAGTCTTATTCTATTAGAGCAAGGACAAATTGAATTGCATCCTTGTGATGTTTAGAAACTTGACGGAAGTATGAAAAAGTAGGTAGCCGCAAGAAATGAGAAATTCGATATGTTTGGTGAGAAATGAAAGACCGTTAAAAATATATGGCATTGCTCTTCGTCGATAGTTGGGCTTTTGAAAAATGAAATTTCTTTTTCTTGTAATCTCGTTTCGGCTTTACCGAGATCTCATAACTTTTCCTTTTACTCTCTCAGGTCATTTAAAAAAATTTTTTATATATTAAATTTGACATGATTGCAAAATACCTTGGAAAAAAAAAAAAAACTGTGAAAACTTATTTTTTCTTCATCTTTAAGAATGATCTAAGAGTTTTTCTAAAAAGTTGGTTAACCCTCATGTGTTTTTTGTGCAAAACTCATTAAGATAGGGTAGTCATCTGTCTTAATTTTCAACTTTGCTATCCATTTATCAAAATTGTGATAAAATGAGAACGAATTAAATAGTTAGATAATCCCTTACCAATCGTTCATAAGACGTTTGACTAATTTGACTGACAAATTGAATTCATAAAAGTGGATATTTGAAAAAAAAAAAAGTAGGGGGTGCTTCTTCATTTTACGTGTGGTATAATCTTGAGACTGCAGTGCGCCATCTGGAGTCTTTCCGATATCTTAATTATGCTGTTCATCAGTGTTGTCAAGGAGTAATTTCCAGCGAGTTTTCATAAGACGTTGTCTTGCTTCGGGCTTCCGAAACAAATATCAGCAACACAAGTTTGTCTACATATAGCGAAAAGAGCTCGGTAAATATACACAATTGTGTGGGTGTTGATAATTGCGACATATTCCACGCCTCGCTAAAACTCTTTTTTTAAATGAGGTGTAATTAAAAGAACCTCGTTTTAATGAAATTGTGAATTGCAATTAATTCTCGTCGCTACGTTTTAATAACTTTCTTTTTTTCTTTTTTATATAAAATTTTGTCACTAGGGGAAGCAATCAACGTTTGATTATTTTCAATCTTTGGTTAAAAAACAATTTGATACTTAAAATTGTACGAGGTTTCCACTTTTAATTGACTTTGATAATTAATAGCTGAGATGTAGAAGCTTTATATTTTAAGAAACTCTTCTCTATTACATTTTTCAATTATTCATTTAATATTAAGCCTACTTTTCTAAAAGATTTGCTTTAAAATGAAAAATTAAATTGAAACTTGAAAGTGACTGCAACACCCTTATTATTACAGTCTTGATAGGTGGCAGTGTTTCAAACTTTGTAGTTTATTAGTTTGATATATAAAAAATCCATTAAATATACATTTAAAAGAGGCCATAAATATTAGATTAGGGCAAGTAATTTTGAGATTTAAATCTTTAAATTATGAATTTAAAGAAAAAAAAAAAGTTGATGAAATTGTGTGTTGCCCACTTTGAAGTTGTATCGTTGACTTGCATTAGATGGTGTTGAGTGCCAATCGATTAGGACGATCCAAGTAGTCGCTAGTTTTTACGATCGTGCCGTGGACAGATGACAGCAAAGTCTTAGTTTGACCCTTTTGCAATTACACCCTGGGGTTGAAAAGAGAAATAAACGACCAGTTAACGGCCCCATGAAAAGTGGACAAGAAGTGGACGAACCAAGCCATGATGGCAAGTGGCCGGATCCACTTCAACTTGCATACCATTGCAATCTGATCGATATGGAGTCTTCTCTTCCCCCTACTCGCATGGTGTCGCTTACAATCAACCTATTATCAACTCAATCCGTTTTTGTGGCTTGTTTTATATATTTTTTAAAATACAAACTTAAAATCAGTAAAATTAAAAATGAAGACTAAAACTACCAGGGTTATATACGATGGTACAACATTTTATCAATACAAAGTTAAAATCAGTAAAATCAAACATGAAGACAACAACTAATAAATTACCGGGGCCGGTAAACATTTTATCAATACAAAGTTAAAATCAGTAAAATCAAATATGAAGACAACAACTAATAAAAGTACCCTATCGGGGCCGATAAACACTTTATCAATACAAAGTTAAAATCAGTAAAATCAAATATGAAGACAACAACTAATAAAGTACAGGGACCGGTAAACATTTTATCAATACAAAGTTAAAATCAGTAAAATCAAATATGAAGACAACAACTAATAAAAGTACAGTACCGGGGCCGGTAAACACTTTATCA
>JAQGAS010001937.1:0-13967 GCA_034686365.1 Pachymerium ferrugineum
ATGGGGGTCATGGGGGTCATCAACCAGTCTTTCATGATAAAGGGTATTCGCATGATAAAGGATATTCGCATGGATCACCCGCTACTTATTACTAAATACTAAAATCTGTTTAATTATCAATTTCAAGTTGAATAAAATTGCAATTTAAAAAAAATTTCTTTCGCTCATTTTTTCAACTAAATTACAGTATTACGTCCCCTCTTGTTGCGTGCAACAACACGTGCAACTACTTTATTCAAAATTAAACCCTAAAAAGAACACAATGTAGAATCCGGCTAACAAATCATTCGAGCAAGTCAAACCCTAAGAGTAACTAAAATAAAAAATCTCGAAGTTAATAACCAACAAAGATGGCTCAAGTGGACAAGTTAAAACAGCTCGCTATAGAATTAATTTGCAAAAAAATTTTTCAATGGCAAAACAAAAAGAATGACAAGCAGAAACATTGCAACTCGTTTCCTACTTTGATAATTTATAAAAAATCCGTCCATTTAGCTGGAAAATCTTCACGTCCGATTATACTGATTGCGTCACACAACTAAACAGTTAATAAAAAAGCAGTATGTAAGTTGCGATTCATTTTTTTTTTTTTTTTAAATTCAAATTAAAAAATTTTCCAGCGAGTTATGTTCGTGACGAAATTCTGGAAAGCGTTACTCTCATCGGATATATGGACAAAGAATTTGACTGCACTGTTCCTGAAGCCAGACACATCGCCGTGCTCCTACACGACAAATGCAAAGTCCTTTTCTTGAGGTTTCAGAGTTCCACGTTTGATCTACAGTTTTTACTACATGTCAGTGGAGAAAGATTAAAGGCAAGTTGAACGCTCAATGAAATATTCTCTAACTAATCAAATTCGTGTATAATTGGTCAAAACAGAACTTGACGAATCTTAGATTACCAGATTTGTGCAGACTAACTACCCACATGAGTAAACAACTGTGTCAATCAACACCAAATCTCGAAATATTGGACCTTATTTGCTGCTTAGTAAACGATGATGCAATGATTTACATTTGTACTCGTTCCTCCTGGCTGCATTACTTACAGAGGAATTACACATTTTATGTGGAAACAACTCCAAAACTCGACACACTATACGAATACTTCGACTTGGACTGACCACCAATTCGGACAAGTGTCGTTGTCTGGTTTTGAAAACAATGCCGCAACTTGAGGATATTGACTGCGTCCAGTCGACTTTCCTCAGATTCTTAACACCAGAGTACACTCAAAATTTACGCAAATTGCAATTTCGCAATGAATCACACTTTATCGAAGGTGAATTAGCAAAAATGCTCTTTTCTTATGCCCTAAAATCTCAACCATTAAAATAACGTGTAATGCGATCACCCCCAACGTAATCAAGATTTTGACGTATTTTCAGAAATTGTCGGAGCTTATTATGGCGTCAGGATCTGAAACTTGTGGCGCGGAGGTCCAATTAATTAATATGCAGTGTTTTATTTTTAAAAAATTAACAGCCTTTTCTTTGTGGGATGAAGAAGGCAGGTGGATATCCACTGGATATTTGTTCATGGTTTTAAACTTATGTCCCAATTTGCCCAAATTGGAGCTCTATCATTGCAATTGTTTGAGTAACAAAGTTGCAACTGATTTAGCTAATTTGTTGAGAACCAAAAATTGAGGCACTTAACTCTAAAGCACTGCAATTTGTTGACCACCTTTGGCATTGAAAATTTAGTCAAAATTCTCTCGCTTGATCAAAGAAAATGCTCTTTGGTACCCCCTCCCCACAGAGTTTAAGGGTGTTAATAAACCCATATTTTGATTTATACTTTTAAATCCTTACACCCTAAATACATAAAGACAAAATCAACATTTTTTGTTTCATTTCCTTTTAGGAGAACAACTGTAAACACACAATTATTTTCGCTTAAAACTTGAGTAATCATCCTGTTTTCTTTTAGTTTCCTCAAATGTGTTTTCAAGAGCAACAGCACAGCATCAAGGTTTTATATTGCTTGTTCTTTACATATCGAGGTTGTATCGTAATACCAAATTATCCATTATCCTCAATTTGACTCAACTAAAACAAAGTAAAAGCAGTGTAGGTACAACACAACTAACTGCCCTGGCATAGCACATGAAATACTATAATTTCTTCTAAGAAATTCCAATGTAAAACATCTGATTTTTTATTTCCAGTTAAAACCAATCAAGTATCCTCTTTAGAATTAATTATCAACTTTTCTTCATTTGGTTTTTGATAAGTAATGCATCTCATGCTTCTAGTATCCTCCATTTCCATTACATATGGTAAATATACAGAACTAGTTTCATGAAATGTAACAAGCATAAACTTTAGGATTGGAATGTTACACAACATTCGACGAGCGCCATAATCACTGCTCTCATAAAGATGTTAGACATTTCTCTGACTCAGCTTCTGAATGCTGTCAGTCATCGTCAGCAGTTGCATACTCAGTGGAGATACCGCTAGAAAATGGTTCAATACCATGCCAGCCGTGTAAAAAAATCAGAGAAGAAGGTAATTCTTAAAATATGACTATTTAAGATTGTAATTCATTATGATTTTTTAAGTAGTTTATTGCTTTCAAGAAATTTGGTGGATTGGTGAGAGGTCTTGTCACGAGCTGCATCCAGACATGACTACAATTGAAGATTGTTGTGTACGTCGAGGGGCACATGTTAATCAGAAAGCTGGAGGATTTCATTTTAGAAAACGGTTGATGAATGCGAGTGTACCCACTTACACGTGTGTGCCGTGTTCTGAAGTTGTGGGTGAGTAAATCAATAAAGAAAGTTTTGCGAACTCTCCGAGGAATTTGGCTTTGTAGCTTAGCGTGCTCTCGCCTCGTATGACTTTAGTTGTCGCTTGCGATGTTACGCTTTACCTTTCTTCTTCTTGTTGTAATGTAGTTAAATATTAGATATTTTTAATTGGCAGTAAATGCAACCAAATGGACAGCCTGGAGTCCGTGTAATACGACATGTGGCGGTGGGTATAAGACAAGACAGAAAACTTGTGCTGAAGTCACGTCTGTTAGTATTTGCAATGGAAAAGCAAGTGAAATAGAAAACTGCAATGACCATCCATGTTCAGAGAGTTTCTCACCTATAAGTATGAATTACAAGAAACAAAAGCTTCCCACTAACATTTCTCTCTACCAGTGATAGCACTTATAACCATAACCTCCGTACTAGCTATAGTGCTCCTTGTCGTTTTAATTTACAAGTGCTTTAAGAAGAGGTATAAAAAGACTTATGTAGGTTATAATTATATTTATAGTAAAACTTTCAGGAGTTATCCTTCAATTGAATCAGCCGTTGCTGCTAAAACAGCAACGAACAATCCAAGGCAAACTTTTGAACTTTCAAATGTTCCCAGTACTCCAAGATACCAAACAGCTCCAACTAGAAAGAGAAGCCTGCCTTTTGTTCCTTCAGAAAATGCACCTACAAAATTCCCAGATGGTCATATTTATGCAGATGTGTATAATAACGAAGAAATCTCAGACTATTTGCCAATGTCAAAACAAAGTTTTCGTTAAACATTGTAATTATACAATAATTGAAACCAAATTAAAGTTTATCCCTTTATTGATTGAAAAGTACCAGACTAACACTATCACTCACAGAATGGTGCAGACACTTGCAACACTTCAAATTCCTTCTTTCTCATTAAATTTCCATTACACCCATTTTATCATTTCCATGAAAAATTTATCGCCCTATAAAACTGCTCTTCCATCCTGTTTGCTTTATTTCACCAATGAACTTCCACCAAGGAATGCATCTTTTTCTTACAGTTGTCTTTCCAAGCATTTACACCACCTATGGTAATAACAAAAATCTCCTTAAATCCATATTCACAATTACCTCTTATCGCAGCACTGCAATGCTACACATCTTACGAAACAAGAAATAACACCTGCTCAAACATCAATCATCACATATTTTTCAACACAGCTGAAGAATGCTGCCATTGGCCAAGTGCACAAGCATATTCAATAGAAACTCCAACGGAAAATGACTCTGTTCTATGTATGCTATGTAAACATACTAAAGGTAAGAGTTAGGCTGGTATCTATTAAATCATGTACTTCATTTTTATTTTTATCACCCATAGTTCATTGCTATCAAACAGTATATTGGGGAAGGACTTGTCATGAACACCATAATGACATGTCAACAATTGAAGAATGTTGTTTAGTCAGAGGATTAATGAAGAATCATACTACTCTGGGTTACTATTTTCAACAGGTAGTGGTAAATGAATCAGTACCAACATATACATGCACACCGTGTGAAGATGTAGTGGGTAAGATATTGAATCATTTACAAAAAAAATTTGTCATATTGCGATACATTTTTGGTCATTAGAAATCACTGCAGTGATAAACTAGATTTTACGATTAAAAAGTCAGGGCTGGCCAGATGCAATTTTGTGCTCACGGCAAAAAATAAAAATTGAAATTAAGTTTAATAACACAACAGTCAGAGCCTTCGATAACCATTTCAATGTGTAATTGACAACCGACATCTCACGACAAAGTCAAAAAACTTGCGGCATAACCGTGAACTTTTGGCGAGCCCTGTAAAAAGTGATCAAAAAATGACTAACGTTTTAGTGACCAAAAAAAATGATCAAATTTTTTTGTAAATGAAGTCATCACCCTAATGCACTAACCCTTAATTCTGAAGAGCATGCAACATGGACATCTTGGAGTACATGCAACGCTTCATGTGCAGGCGGGTACAAAACAAGGGTGCGAAAATGTCAAGCATCTTCATTTTCTCAGAAACGTTTATGCTATGGAGAGGCTGTTGAAGTAAAAAGTTGCAATGAGAATCCATGTTTATCACCAATAGGTTAGTTGAGTAATTGAAAAGTGTGTAATAACCTAATGGTCTTTTAATATTCAAATAGTGACAGTTCTCATCATCATTGTATCCTTATTCGCAATAATGTTCATACTTCTGGTTCTTCATAAATGCTATAGAAAAAGGTAGAATTAATTAAATTGCATACAATTTTGAATTTAAAGTTAGAGAAATTATACTGTGTTTTTTTCCTTCTTCAAATTTCATTTTAACCCTAACACTGATGGTCACTTTCAGAAAATTTCCGTCCCTAGAATCAGCCATTACTACAAAAAGAACAAGTATAGAACTGTCAGCCACAACAAACTTGCCACGGTATGAAACAGTACCCGATAAGAAGAGAAGAAGCCTTCCTTTCCCTCCTATAGATGCTGGATGTCAACCATCAATTTATGAGGACGTATGTGATAATGAAGATTCAACTTATTATTTACCAATGTCAAAACAAATTATTAAGTGAAATGTTAAATAAATATTAAATCATAATTTATTGAAATTAATCTTTCCATCTGTTTCCACATTGGGGATTGCAACATTTATAAAAAACAGTCATTGGTTCATCTGCTGATCGAGTTTGAATCTGCATAAAATACGCCCGAGTGTGGAAACATTTTGGACAGGTTGCGTCAGTGCTGTCTACATTTTCCCATGCCTGACTTCCACCCAAAACATCATCTAAAGGCTTCGGTTTTGGGTACGTTCTTGAGCTCTGTCTAGACCTAACGTTGTGCACGTAGGGACAAGTTGAGCATGTAAATTGATAGGAACCGCCGTTGGTAACTGTCTGTAATACGTTGGCGCAGTATGGACAAAAACACAGCATTTTCAGGTTTGCGATAAATTTTATGATCTGAAATTTAAAACAAAAAAAGGTGTCGATAATACTGGTAATTAAATTACTGGTTAGGTAGTAATGAATTACGAAAAATATAATTATTTTAGGGTTAAAAATTTGGGATAACTTACTGTGTTTTTATCTAAATAATAATAATATTGCCCGGGATTGTAACGGTATAAAGATATTTACTGAAATGTAAATCGAGTTAAAATTGGCGAGTATGAAATAAATACTTTTTTCTAATTACATGTGGTTCCGAATTGGAATGAAAACACTTCACGTTTTGACGGTTTTGGATTCGAATTTGCAGCGTTTGGTAGATCTAGATCTGATACTAAATGGATTAATTAAATAATTAGTAGATATTTAGCAGGATTTATAAATGGGATAACTTACTAAAGCTAGGTTGTTAGACTATCGTATCTACGTTTGCAGGGTCCATGCTTTTATGTAGCCAGCATCGTGTATGCTGACGTCATCGTTCATTAGCGCCCTCTGATGCTTGTTGGATAACATATGACGTTGCATTTGAGAGAATCTCAACTTTTTATTTTTCAAAATTTTGAATAAAACAAATTTTCATGTAACAAATTTTTGAACAAAAATTAATGAGAAATTTTAGGGAAAAAAAATTTAGAGGAGAAAATTTTGGATGGAAAAATTTTTAGAAAAAAAAAAACCATGTACAAAATTTTTATTTTTTTTTAATCGTTGATCAAATTTATAAAGATGGTAAACAGTTTTCTAAAGAGAAGGGTCTATTTTGGTAATAAAAATGTGATCAATTTAATATTTTCCCAAAATAATATAAAAACTGCCAACAGATACCGCTTAATAAAATGCCAAATCGTGCGCACGTTTGCAACAATCATCTTGTCCGTGACAACGAACTTGATTCGCGTGCATTTAGCAATCGAATTCGATTGCCTTGGCGGACGTAGGCCTAGAAAATTGCTGCTGCACAGCAGAAATTATCGGCAATGCCTCCTCCACCGGTATTCGAATCTATTTACGAGTCGCTGCTCAATGCCACCAGCGAAGTCGTCGATTACGTTTCGGATGTTGGCGCTCTTGGGTTTGATTATGTTGCCGGTTTCAAGAAAACATTTTCGGGTAAACAAACGGAACAATCGGAGGACTCGAATTCTTGCGTTAAACCTAAAGAGGTTTGCAGAAGCATATGTCCAGAAGAGGTTTGCAAGAGTACATGTCCAGAAGAAAATGCCCAGTCATCATCAACTGATGTTCAATCTCAAGATTGCAACGTGGTCTGCAGAGATATTCCATACGAACCATTCCCACGAGCAAATAAGACACAAGAGGGCGGTCTCTACCCGTCAGGAAATGAATGCACCTTGTGAGTATTAAGTTCTTGATTTTATTTGTATAGAAAATCAAATTAATTATTTTCTCGATTTACAGAAAAAAAAAAGGTCAAATCTGTAGGAAAAAAAATTTTCCGTAGGAAAAGAATTTTTGAAATATTCGCCAATCTTATTTTATTTTTATGTACTGATCTATAAAGCATGTTTTTTTTTAATGAAATGTAACAATTTTGAAAAATATAATCTCCAATATTTTCAAAGTCATCCATCCTCTTTAAATTGAAGAAACCATAAAAACTTTCATTTTCACACAACAAATACATATTTACTCAACTTGAAGCATTTCTTGCAATTCAACAACCTCTTTGTGCAATTTTGTTTCCATCTCTTTGTCATTACTGTTCAAAACTTTTCCACACGCGAAGTCCACGAACACGAAATCATTATCCCCCTTTTTGTATATTTGCAGGTCTAGTTCAGGCGCATGCGCAATACCAAAGAGAAGTTCAGTGTTGATCTGGATAGCTTTCAAGCCGAGATGATGATAGAATAACTTCGCATGCGTCACTACTCAAGACGTAGGAAATTTCATTGGTCTTTGGAACTAGCGCCAATTTACAAATTGCTAAATTGATTTAAAAGGATTAAAGATTTACTTCTATGCATAAATAACATAATCATTCAATTTCAGTGATTACAATTTCTTCAAATCTCGTATGGCTAACAAATGAGGCAACGTATCCTCATTTTTAATCCAATAAATTAAATGAATTCACAAATAGATTTTTCTTTTTCCGTTAATAAAATTTAAGTGAAAACCAATTAATTTATGGTAGAATTTAAACCTATCAATGGATTAATAATTCGTGTCAAGTTTTTATGTATAAATAATATTTGCTAATAACGTGAACAAAATCGGACGCCAGAGCCTGACTTGTACTCCGGTATTTTTTATACAACTTGTTAATAATTACAGCCACGAGAATGTTATTGACCAATCTTGCCACGGACAACATTGAGAGCATTATTGCTTCATTCTCCCACCAGATGACAGAAGCTCCTGGACTCATTTTAATAGTCGAACTCGAAATTTTTTTGAGGATTAATCTCTCATACTACCAAATTACAGCACCTGAAGTATTAGTTTCCCAATCAGCCACCAGAGCTGGGCAAAATGTGAAAAAAAAATTTTCTACCATGGCCTTTCAGGGACAACGTAGAAAAATTTTGGTTGGGAAAAATTTAAGTTAAAAAAACTTAACGTATAAAATTTTTTTTAATCGTTTGATCAAATTTATTAAGATGGTAAACAGTTTTCTAAAAAGAACGGTCTATTTTGGTAATAAAAATGTGATCAATTTAATATTTTCCCAAAATAATATAAAAACTGCCAACAGATACCGCTTAATAAAATGCCAAATCGTGCGCACGTTTGCAACAATCATCTTGTCCGTGACAACGAACTTGATTCGCGTGCATTTAGCAATCGAATTCGATTGCCTTGGCGGACGTAGGCCTAGAAAATTGCTGCTGCACAGCAGAAATTATCGGCAATGCCTCCTCCACCGGTATTCGAATCTATTTACGAGTCGCTGCTCAATGCCACCAGCGAAGTCGTCGATTACGTTTCGGATGTTGGCGCTCTTGGGTTTGATTATGTTGCCGGTTTCAAGAAAACATTTTCGGGTAAACAAACGGAACAATCGGAGGACTCGAATTCTTGCGTTAAACCTAAAGAGGTTTGCAGAAGCATATGTCCAGAAGAGGTTTGCAAGAGTACATGTCCAGAAGAAAATGCCCAGTCATCATCAACTGATGTTCAATCTCAAGATTGCAACGTGGTCTGCAGAGATATTCCATACGAACCATTCCCACGAGCAAATAAGACGCAAGAGGGCGATCTCTACCCGTCAGGAAATGCACCTTGTGAATGTGAACCACAGCCATGCAACCCAGCTGATTGGACCCCTCCTCCTATATACTGCGATCAAGAATACTATGACGTCACTGAACCACCATCAGTTTCCCCTTTTGAGCCACTTGAACTCTATCAACCGTTTGAAGAAGAACAACAGCAACAACAACCGACTTATCAATCCTTGCCTATACAAGTTATGCCGACAAACCCCGATCCATACCCAATGCAAGATGCGATGCAAAACCAAGTCCAACAGTCGCAGCCTGAGGAGACAGAAGTGCCAAGAGTGGCTACTTGCCTTAACGTTTCGAGGTTTCCAGAAGCACCCAATCCTTGTCCACCACCACCACCTGATCCTCCAGCTTTTGTTAGGATGTGTCCTCCTTCTGCCCCAACACCGTGTCCTCCAAAGGAAGAGGAACCATGTCCTCCAAAAGAACCACCTAAACAACTGGTCTGTACTGTAAGGGTTACAAAAGACGCTCTCTTAAAAGCTGCACCACCTTTGCCAAAAACATGTCCAGAGCCGCCTAAAACAGAAGAATGTCCTGAAGTTAAACAGTGTGAACCCAAAGTTGAACAAAAAGAATGTGAACCAAAAGTTGAAACAAATCAATGCGAACCAAAAGTTGAACCAGATCAATGCGAACCAAAAGTTGAAACAAAACCATGCGAATCGAAAGTTGAAATAAAACAATGTGAACCCAAAGTTGAAACAAAACCACCTGAACCAAAGATTGAAATAAAGCAATGTCAACCAGTTTCAGAAACTAAGGAAAGCAACCCGCCACAAGAAGAATCAAAAGAGATTAAAGAATGCAGTCCTCCACCAGAAATCAAACAATGCCCACCTCCACAACCAGAAGTAAACAGTAGCTGTCCTCCAGAGTCACCACCAGAAAATCCTTGTCCACCACCCGAAGAGCCTTGCCCACCGCCACCTCAAGACAAACAATGTCCACCACCTCCACCACAAGTTAAACAATGTCCACAGCCTGCACCTCAAACTAAACCATGTCCACCACCTCAACCTCAAGTCAAGCAATGTCCACCGGCCAAACCACAAGTCAAGCAGTGTCCACCTCAAGTTAAACCACAACAACCCCAACCTGTGGTAAAACAGTGTCCACAACCACCTCCTAAAGTTAAGCAGTGTCCACAACCACCTCCTAAAGTTAAGCAATGTCCACCTCAAAAACAAATTTGTCCACCACCTCAAGAACAACCCCAATGTTCTTTTGGTCAAATGACACCTCCCAATAATAATGGCCCCATGTACCCACCTAAGAGACAAGGCCAACCTCGCATGGGATCTCAATGTCCCCCAGGAGAAAAAGTAGTTTGTTGTGGGACTGAAGTGATCAAGTCGCCACAGAAAGGTCAGCAAAGACAACAAATGGGTGGACAACAAATGGGTGGACAACAATATCAAAACTATCCCCCACAGACGCAGCCCCAACAATATGCACCACCTAGGCAATATTGGACACAAGAACAATTCATCCCACAGCAAGGACAATATGGGCAGCCACAGTATGGGCAACAACCATTAGGTCGTGGACAAATGCAGCAACAGCAGTACGGTCGACCGATGCAGCAAGAAGATAATGGCCGGCCCACAACCCCATTTCGGCAACAATACCAACAACAGATGCCACCACAAGGTGGTCAGTATGGGCGTGGCTTTCCTCCTGGACAGCCTCAACAACACATGCCAGGTGGATCAAAATCTCAACCGACCCTTCATCCATCTGGTGTAGCACCAGGACTACAACCTTATGCAGCATTAATGAAATCGAGGGCTCCTCTGAGCCCAGGTGGAAAAGGAGAACCTCAAGCTATGCCAACTGATAACCAAAAGAAATCTCAATGTCCTCCTGGAGAAAAAATCGTTTGTTGTGGAAAAGAAGTGATGAAGTCACCACAAAAAGGTCAGCAAAGACAACAAAATGGTGGACAACAATATCAAAACTATCCTGGTGGTCAAAGAAATGCACAACAAAAAAATGTACAGCAAATGAGATCCCTACAGCAAATGGGTCCACAACAGCAAATGGGTCCACAACAGCAAATGGGTCCACAACAGCAAATGGGTCCACAACAGCAAATGGGTCCACAACAGCAAATGGGCCCACAACAGCAAATGGGTCCACAACAGCAAATGGGCCCACAACAGCAAATGGGGCCACAACAGCAAATGGGCCCACAACAGCAAATGGGGCCACAACAACAAATGGGTCCACAGCAACAAATGGGCCTACAACAACAACAACAACAAATGGGTCCACAACAACAAATGGGCCTACAACAACAACAACAACAAATGGCTCCACAGCAGCAAACAGGACCACAGCAGCCAATGAGACCCCAGCAACAGATGGCACTTCAGAAATCACAACAACCAATGAGCAACGGTGCAAACGGCCCTAAAAGCCCTCAACAAGCAATGGGACAACAACAGCAGATTCCGAAGACTCCTCAAGCACCAGTTGCAAAGGCATCTACAACGTCACCACAAGCAAAACCATCTATCGCAGGAGTGGGAGCAAAGCCTGCTACCAAACCAGCAACAGGAAAAAAAGCTGGAGGAGACAACTTGTACCCAAAAGGAGTTGAATGTCCACCGATGCCCTGTGTGATTCCAAAAGTCATGACCTGTGGAGACATGGCTGCTGCTGCTGCTATGTCAGCCAAAGCTGCTGGAGCTGGTGCAGGAATCACAAGATCAGCTGTTATAAACGCACTTAGATCAACTGGTGGAAATTTCATACGGCTTGGAGGATTGTCAGGATTCACTGCTGTGGCTATGGGAGCTTATGCTGCTCATGGTAAAACTCCCAAATCGCTTATTTAGCTCAGTAGTTAATTTTATTTTTTAATTATTATTTTAGTATTCTACGAACAGGAATCGGAGAGCGAAGGAAGTGATGACCAACATAAGAAAGAGGTGTTTAATATTGCAAATCGATATCATTTCATACATTCGATTGCTCTGCTTGCAACACCTCTTTTCCAATGTCCATTGTTTGTACGTATACAAATTTTGAATATTTCTTTTTTCATTAATTTTTTTTCTTTTAAGACTGGAACATTATTGTCACTTGGCATAGTCGTTTTCTGTGGCTCTTGCTATGTGCACGCATTAACAGGAAACCAAGAAGTTCGTCGAGCCACTCCGTACGGAGGAGTATTGTTGATTGCTGCCTGGCTCAGCATGTTGCTATGAAAAGAAGAGAAAGTTCAATTATATCTTTCAATACAAACTCCGTCAATAGTTCATAATATTTTATTTTTTTTTTGTTTTTTTTTTTTTTGCCTTTGTTTTTTTTTCAGAGATTGGTAGACGGCAGACGTCTACTGTCATGCAGAAAAAAAAAAACTGGACTGGGGGTTTAATTAGACGGTAGACGTCTATCGTCAATTTTTGAAAAGAAAAAATGACCCTGAGCTTAGATGAACACATTTCACTTTTTAAATTATTTTGGAAGGTGAAATTTGCCAATTGATCCCTTTTTTTTTTTTTTTGTATTTTGGAATTGATGCTCTCTTTTTTTTGGCAACTGCAATCAGTAATTGCAAATTGTAAATTGTCTTTACCGTAAATAAAATGTTTGAAAATTATTTTTCTCAAATTAACTGTTGAATTTCTTGAAAATTACATTTACTTGCGTTGCGCGTTATTAGCAGCGCGTAAAAAAATTTCTAAATTCAACCACCAGAGGTGGTAATTGTGTGGAAACTCCAAAATTTGCATCCAGATGGCAACAAACAATTCTTTTCATGGAATTGTCGATTCGAATGCCGAACATGCCGTTGTAAGGCAATTTAAAAAAAGTTTCAAAAATGGAATGGAGTGGTGGTTACGCTCATGCAGGTCACGTATATCCGAGTAGTGTCTCTGATACATTTCACGTTGAGCCAAAACCGAAAATCTCCCTTCCATTAGAAATGGAAAATTTTATTTCGAATGTCAAAAAGACATTTGAAACACAACTTCCCCGACCAGTTGTGTGTTTTACACTAAATCACCCAGTTCTGTCAATTGGAATTGGACTTGCTTCTATATTTGCGATTAACTCTGTTGTTTCTTTCATCGTTTGGAGAATTCGTCGGCGGTAAGTAACTTATCTTAGAAAATAAAATAGAATTTTTCTCATTTTTTTTTTTATTTAGATGTTTTGTTCATTCCAGCAAAAAGCATTTGAAATACAAACGAGGAACAGTTGTTTTACATCAATTTCAAAGAGGAAGATTTGCTCCCAGTTTTTCCGCATTTCCACTCAAGTTGGAAACTTATTTGCGCATGATTCGTGTTCCTTATGAGGTATTATTTACACCACAAGTGTAATCACTTTGAAATAACTTTTTTGTAGAGCTGTTTTGAGGAGCCGATTGGAGTAAATGGGATTTGCCCTTGGATTACGTTCAATGGAGAAGACGTTTACGGAGCTCAAGCATGCATTGATTTCCTTAACTGCAAGTTGAATGTCAATCTAAACAAAGGTCTTCACGATGACCAAACAGCCATTTCTCTGGCAATGCGAAGTTTAATTGAAGATCATTTGTATTGGTGAGTCATTTGGGTTATGTTGAGAAAATCTTGTTTAAACTTGTCATTAGGTGCGTGGCTTTGTACCAATGGCATTTTGACACAACAAGGCAGATAAATAACGCGGTGCATTCCAACTTTTTGTTCCGCTCGTTTGTACGACCAATGGTCGCACGAATGATTAAACAATCAGCGTATCATCATGGAATTGGAAGACACTCAGAAAGTGTTGTTATTGAAATGGGTTTACAGGATCTGAGGGCTTTATCTCGCTTTCTGGGTAATTTTACTTATTAATAATTTTATAATTTTGATTTAAAAAATTTTTTTTTTCTTTAGAGTGTAAGCCGTATTTGATGGGTCATGAAGCAACTGAAATCGACGCCGCCTTGTTTGCATGTTTAGCAATAATTTTATACAATTTGCCATTTTCTCCTTTTGCAAAAATCCTGACTGGTATAAATT
>JAQGAS010001938.1:0-13961 GCA_034686365.1 Pachymerium ferrugineum
ACATGTACACGTTTGTACCACCAAAGACCTACATAACATAACCTGTTATATAGGTCTGTGATACCACGTACATGTACCACATGTACTTGTACACGTTGGGTTAATATTAACCCAATTGTTTTAGATCTGTAGCAGTTTTTACTCTATCTGTAGGTGCAGTTACAAGTCGTAGCTTAATTAATTTCGCAAATATGATAGAAAATAAACTGGATAAACATCCTTGGAGTTTCAACGGTCATGGCAATTTTTGCGGTTATGGTGGTAAAGGAATAGCTCACGACGACTTAGACCGATGCTGTGAGATTCACGATAACTGTTACGACCAAGTAACGGAGCTTGGCTGCGGGACATACAAACGGTATATTGATAACTACAAGTGGTGTTTAAATGGAACTTCGAAAGAAATTGTTTGCTGTACGAATGCAAAGTTTAATGGGTAGATATTATAATCATATTTTTTCTTGCATGAACGTTTTTTCAGTGCCAGATACTGATAAGCAGTGTCATCATGAAATATGCAAGTGTGACAAAGCCGCAGTCGAGTGTTTTTCAACGGTAGAAATGACGGCTACCTCAGGAAATTTCGAATTTTTTGGGAAGCTAATTACTACACTTATAAGTAAAAGTAATAATGAAACTGATTGCAAGCTCTTACAATAACACTGTTCTTTCTATTATTAAAAGAAACAGTACATGAATAATTGAAATGTAATAAAACGATTACCAAAATCACTTATTTGAAAAGCTTTATTATAATTCGAACTCTAACATGACTTTGCAAGTTCGTTTTAAAGACCAAGACAAAATCTCAGAATTATTATGCCAATTGGACAAATTCCGGGAGAAAAACATGATGGCAGATGTTACCTTAAAATGCGACAACGTCGAAATTCCAGCTCATCGGGTTGTATTAAGTGCTGGTTGCATCTATTTTCGAGCCGTGTTTGCCAGCTCTTTGGACGAGAAGTTGGAAATGCAAGGGATGAACCCTAAAGGTCTTGAAACAGCTTTACAGTATATTTACTCCGGTGTCTACCCCATTGAAATAGAAAACGACAGTACTGCTTTGAAGTCTGTTCTCATCACTGCAGACATTCTCCAGCTTCCAAACCTCGTTTCTTTCTGTAGAGAACATTTGGTAAAAAACCTAAATCTTGAAAACTGTTTACAAATTCTTGATGTTAGCATTGTAACTCTTCAAGGCGACGAAATGCAAAAGTACGCCGGCATCAATTTTGATAAACTGCAATATACAAAAACGTTTCTTGAGCTTCCCATAAACTGTTTGGCCAAACTAATCACTTGTGCCAAATCCATCCAAACGCCTGATGTGATTGTATGTGGGATCCTCAGATGGGTAAAACACGACATCAATGCAAGAAAGGGTGACGTAATGTCACTAGTTGACAACGTTGACGTTGAAAACCTGTCAGATGAATATTTTCATGTGCTAGGTACGGAACCTCTAGTTGTCGACCACTGTCATGATTTTTTCAAATGTTTGTACCGTACAGCCACAACGAGGCTCGTACGAGAACGGTCAGCAACTTTCCACCCTCCAGAGACAATCACATGTAGTTCAGCCGAGAGTAGACTTGAAGTCTGTGCTCACGTGAAACTGGATTTTGTAAATCGAGTTAAATCTAAGCTTAATTACTACGTTTTCACTTATTACTACGCTGATGGTCTGTGGTCAGAAATGAAAAACCTTACTCAGGTCACACCATCTGAATGGTTTGCTTTTGTAGGTTCTGGGAATTTTATTTATTACATAGAACGTGCTGCAAATGACTGTAAAGTCTTAACCAAACTCCACTGCGATGCTGTTTTCTCCGAGTCATTGAGTTTTCCCTATGAGCGGTACAGGTTGCACTCGGCTGTGGATTTAGGCAGCAAAATCTACATGCATATTTCAGACAAACTTGTCAATTGCGATTTGTCGGGTTGCAATTGGCAGGTTGTAAGTGACAATGTTCCAAATTCGACGTCATCGTTGTTGACATGCAGAGAATGTATTTGGTGCATGTGTTGGGAAGCTCAAGTGTTGTTGAGGTATCACCCGCAGACAAAATCCCAAACAGTTTACGACGTTTCCCGCAGTTTGGTTACAGCATCTTGTAGTTTGAAATGCGCTCCATGCGATGGGGTATTATTTTTTCATTCTGATGATAAGAAAGATGAGAAATGGAACGTGTACGACTGTGTAACCAATGAATGGCAAGTTGTGATGCTTCCAGACGGGATTTGGCAGTTGGGAGAATCGTGGAAATTGTGCAATTTGAAGAAAGAGTTGCCCTGTTTGTTTTTTGTTGATAATTTTAATTTGTTGTGGGAGTATTACCCAAAAAAGAATTTTTGGAAACGCATTACGGACGATGTTAAGTTTATAAGTGATTTGGTTGAAGTTGTTGTACGAGTATGATTACATAAAAAGTAATTTTTTTGTTGATAAAATCAATTATTTTGTTTGGAGTCAATAAAATTATTTTACGGTGTCAGTTTAGCTTATATTTCATTGCTTTCTGTAAACGTACCATGAATTTTTTTAAATTTTAAATTGAGACCGGAGACCGCACCCGACCTGGACCAACACACTGCGACTAAATTGCCACTATCTCTTTGTATAGCAACAAAAAATACACCTTAATAGCATGACAAAAAAATTTTAGTTAAATAATTTATTCACAATAAAAACATCAATTAAACAAAATAACTTTTAAAAAAGGCCACTTTTAATCCGAATGAATAATCTCCATAAGTCCAGTCACATATTTAGGTTCACTCGAAATCCGTTTCCAAGTATCCGTATCCGGTGCGTACTTCCACACAAGTTTAAACTCGTCAATAAAAATCAAACAAGGCGTTTCTTTCCTCAGACTGCAAAACTCCCACTTATCACCCAACTGTCTCACTCCATTAGGTAAAGGCGATGACTGCCAATCGTTATTCCTGCAGTCATACACAACCAAATATTTTTTCCTATCTTCATAAAAATACAATTTATCCATGCAACTTGATATCTTCTGTCCACTCAACTTGTAATTCTCAGGTAAAGAGCAGAAAACCTTCGAACGACTGTCAGGATGAATTCTAATCAAATTCGGTGCATCCCAAACGACGCAAAAAATAAACTGGGAGCAAGAAACAAGAACAGAATTCGTTGTTGGCAAATTGGTACAAATCACTTGCCATTCATTTTCCCTCGGCTTAAAACGCACCAACCTGTTCCCAACATGAGCGAAAATAAAACCATCTTTCTCAATAGTTGAATATATATCAAGTCTTTCAAACGGATATTCCAATTCTTCTTGATGCGCAACTTGGGAATGAACTTTGGCAAAAGAAACTAAATTCTTGCCGCTTCTTTCAAAATAGTAGATGTAATTACCGGACTTGCAGAGTGGGACAACTTTCTTCTCGTTGATTCTCCCAAGTACAGTTCCTTCTGACCATAACTGGTCGTCGAAAAAATAGGTGTAGCACGTGCAAGTGTAAACATTCAGTTTAACTTCGTTGACGAGGAAATCAAGTTTGAGTGATGGCAGACTTTCTTCTTTGGGAAGAATCTTAATGCGTTTGTAGATGTCCATTGACTCAATAGCTGATTTGAACAGTAATCTGGCGAAATCCACTGAAGTTTTAAGCAAAATGTCATCACTTAACAACTGAAGACATTCGTAGGTGAGTCGGTCAATGTCAATTAGTTGGGTCAATTTGATCAAGTTTGGGGCACGGCCATCCAAGTCGAATTTAACCCAGTCGACAATTCCTTTCATTAAAGTGTCTTCAGTTTGATGCTCTTTGGCGCTTTTTAGAAGTGTTGTGATTTGTTCAGTCGTTAGAGAAAGGTAAGCAGTGGTGTAGTAGAGTTTATGAAAGTTCTCCGCTGCGTATTTGGTCATCTCATCGCCCCTTGGGCTGGCGACACCAACGTCAAGAAGTTGAAGGCAGTTGTCGAGGCTCATATTTTTTACAAGAGATTCTCTGCAGAAGGAGACGAGGGAAGGGAGTTGTAGGAAATCAGCTGTTACTAATGTTGATTTCAACGCAGAAACGTCTTTTTCGAGTTCGGTTGGATAACTACCGGAGTACATGTAACGTACGACTGCCTTTAAGGGCTTCTCTCTGATACCTTTCATTTCGAATTTGTCGTCTCTGATCGGGCAAGCGAATTTCGCTTGGAAATAGGCGCATGCCGAACTCAGGACGAAACGGTGTGCGGGGATTTCTGCTCCGCCGTCGCAGACTAAAGTGACGTCCGTTAAGAAGTTTTGCTCTCTTAACGTATCCATTCTGGATGCTGTTTGCTGCACCTTTACTCTATCTTGCATGTTTTTAATGTAATGGTTTTAGTAACCGACTTGGAGGGAGTTAAGCCTTTTGCATTAGCTGATTATTGACATGCAATAATACATTTTTACGTACAGTTACATCATTGTTGCTGGTCTAGGCCCGTGCATTCAAACTTGTTCTATGCTACTTTTGTTACTGTTACATAACCTGAAAAATTATACCAGATGAGGTCAGAGGGTATTAAGTAAAAGTGAAGATAAAAATTTTGTTGAGTTTACTCGCTCCCTAAACTACTTTATGAAGTACTAATTTGTAGACTTACAGACCTAACCTAACTAAACCAATACGTTTTGACTTAGTCGCTACCAGGATGCTACTGAAGTCTACAAATCTGCAACCATCAACTATATGAAGCAGATCATAAAAATGGGGTATCGAGAAAGTAATCAGTATCACATATGACACATCCTTATGAGAATTAATTTCTTCTGTACTATAGCACCCAATAATTCCTTAGAATAAAGAGCGTACGGACTAAGTTATAATACCAATGAACCAACTCTAATAAGTGGAACTTATTTAGAAGAAAACATATTTGGTGTTAAGTGCTTTATTATTCAAGTGTAAAATAAATTGTTCTAAAATATTGCTGCATGATTATTTTTTTAAATTATGTACAAAATAATTTATAAAAATAATTTTTCATTAGACATTGAAACTGTCTAAATAAATTAAAAATGCTAATAAACCATTATTTCCTACTACCTAAATATAGGTTTTAAAAATTTGTAAAAAAAAGAATGGCACGGCATGAATATTATAATGAAACATCGTTATTGACCAGATGTGAGCATTTTCATTCGGTTTTTGATTAACCGATCCATTTCTCGAAACTTAAGCTTAATTTTAGCAACTTCTCGTTGCTCTTCATCTTGATAACGTGCTAGAATAGCTCTGAGCTCCGTTATGGATAAGTTAAGAAACTGAGCTACCTGAATTTAAAATTCAAAGAAAGCTGATAAGTAACATATATAGTACAAAAAATTAATAAAAATTCTAAATACCTCGCTTGATATCTCGTTCGTCTTATGTTTATCCATTATAAAAACTTTCGCCACATCTTCATGGGGTCCCAAAGTAACACGAACTAGAAGAGGATACTCGTCATCCAAAATTCGACGAGTTTCTAAAATTTAAATTAAATCCATAAACTTTATAATTTTCTTTTATATTATATATTTAAATTCTAACCTCCATTATCCCTGACTACATAAAGCGCAAAATCCTGCGGCTGGTTCTCGACTCGAAATTTATCGAGTAGCATATTTATAACTTCAGGTCCATTTACTAAACTCGTCACCCATACATTAGTCGCGCTCCCATACGGAGGTGTAAACACGCTCGTCTAAAATTTAAAGAACGCAAAGAAATGAATATTCAAATTAGTAAAAAAAAAGTTGTTATTTCGTACTTCTCGATTATAATAATGGCCATTAATAGAGCATCGGCGTTTAAGCTTAGTTCTTGAACGACTAGATGCCATTTTGCGAATCCGAACTCCCGTTGCAGGTTCTACTGTTTCATTTTTTTGATTAGTTGGTGACGTTTCACTAACGGAAGGTATTTCATGTTCATGACCATTCACTGGTCGTTCCTCTGTTTTCTCATCAGAGTCTTTTTTCTCGTCTTCAGCTATTTCATTCGTTGATCCATTTACTGGCTCACCATCTACGCTCTAGAACAAAATAAAATTTGAATTTATTCAAACTGAAAGAGAAAATAATTACATCAATTACATTTTCAGAGTCAGATGGGCTGTCAATATAACCATTATTGATAGCTTGTCGATAACTATTCCGTTTTCGGACTTGAACATGAGTTCTCTGATCGTCGTCTTCTTTTAAGTGAATTAAATTGTTTACACCCCAATAAATGCGGAGAACACCTTCCAAGATTAATTTACCGTTTCTCTGGAAAATAAAGAAATTAACATCAAACGGATTTTTTTATGTCGTAAACAAGTAAAATTCAATATTTTGATTCAGGTGGTCAACACTTATGGGGTTTTTGAGGGGATTACTGTATTTTAATTTTAAAGTTTCTCCAAAAAGAGATTTAAAACATATTTTATGTGTTTTATTTACTTCTCTAGCTTTCAGTTCTTGGCTTTTGCCTTCGTAGAATTGATTGTACAATCTAAGTTTAGCCTCTAAATGAGATCTTTCAACTAGAGTGCTTGGTCTGTTCTCAATCTTGCCGAAACTTTTATGCGATTCCACCTGGGAACCATGTCCAAACAAGGTCGGACCAAAGAGTGCACTGTAACACGGGATATGACAGTAAGGTACGCCTTTGTGCTGAAATTAAAGATTTATGGATTTATAAAAATCGATATTAGAAGAAATATATATATTTTTTAAATTAATGTGTACCTCAGAGTGTTGACCAGGGTTTAATCTTTTACCACATTCTTCACATCGTAAGCATTCGGGATGCCAATCATAACCCAAAGACTGTTTCCTTTCAGCTGAAATTGGTAAAATTGATATAATTTGATACAGCCGTGTTTGTTAGTTAAATCCCTTACCGAAATAGACGGGTTTGCCGCATTTATGACAAGTCCACATTATAACTTAGTTGGTGTCATGATTAAAGGAGTAAAAATAAAATGCAAAAATGAACTTTAAGTGATAATAAAGTTGTCAATTAAATAACTTCAAGGGCGATGATCTTGTCTTGTCCCGTCGCACTTTCAGGTCAACTCAAAATGGCGGCGTGTCGACTCATCGTGACATCTAACGGCAGACCTTAACACTAACCTCAACAAACAAACTTCAATGCTCGTCGGTTGACCGTTCGGAGCAACATTTAAAGGCACTAATAGATGAAATACAAACTTGAAATTGATCAAGCACCAAGAATGTACATGTATCTTAGAGACTTGTTAATTTTAAGGCTCAATTTCAGCTGGAAGTAATTTTTTTATCTGCTCCAAATTTGCATTTTACATAAGATTACTTAGGCAACAAGTTTTTGCAGTTTGCCTTGACTTTTATTTTAATAAAAAGCGTAAAATATAAAATTTTAATTAATCAACTAGTTTCAAACTTTATATAATATATATAAAACCCAAAATTTTCAATGTTGAACTATTCTTACCATTACCGGTATTAACTAAACTTTCATAATGCGAATTTTTCCATAGAACTAGAACAATGCGTGTTATTTAATATAAAGCTGAATAGGATTAAAACTTTCTTGCATAAGCTGACATTTAAAATATCAACTTCTCAGGTGTGACATTGCACGCAAGCGCTGTTTTTTCACGGGTAAACGGTGAAGCTAGAATAAATTTTTTAAAAATTGTTAAATATAGATATAGTATACAAAAAGTAAAATAATTATAATTCATGCAACATTGGAAAAAATTGCACTTACAAATTGGACACCACGATTGGTCACCAATCTCTTTTCTAAATTCATGTACTGCATTCTGGATGGCAAACAACGCGACACTACTCATACATAAAGGCGGCTCTCCAGCGGCTAATTAAAAATTTTATTAGTGAAATATTTAACGAATAAAATAATTCAATGAACTGACTTTTCGATTTCATTACACCAGTCTGATTCTTAGAATTCTTAAGCATTGTAATTCTGAAATCAACCGGGATATCTTTCGTTGTTGGCAATGGATACTCCTAAATTCAAACAAATATTTGCAATTTTCTTTATTTTTATTTAATAAATTTAACTTACCCAAGTTCCATTTGTTATATTTTTACCAGTTTCAAAATCATATTTTGCATTTTCAAGTAAAAACATTCCCATTCCCATGACGAAAGAACCCTCAATTTGCCCTATGTCGACCTCAGGGCTTAAACTGTATAATAAAATAATTGTGTTTAATTGAAGCCATCTCAAAATGTTTTATATTTATACCTCTGACCACAGTCAAACATTAAATCAACACGGAGTATCTGAGATTCTCCTGTTAAGACATCAATTTCAGCTTCTGCGCACGTTGCTCCATATATAAAGTAACCAGAAGGCAAATTATTTGGAGGTCCAGTCCTAAGAAAGGCAACTAATTAGCAGCGGATAATTAATTAATACGATCAAATTCTACATGAAACGTGCTGATAAATCAATGTGGTTATTGAAACACGCATGAATTAATTCTTTCCATGATGCATTTGGCATTTGCTCTCGTATTGGTTGAATTCTTTTTAATAAAATCTTACAGCATTCAATAACGGCCTAAAATATTAAAGTGTTGTTACAAATTTTTTTTTCAAAGAATTGTTTTACCATGCAATTGATTTCACTTGTTGTAGCTGCGACAGTTCCCGAAGAATTTGGATTTATAAAAGTGTTATTTGGACGAACAGTGACCAATTCTAATGGTACGCCAAGAGTATAAGCACAAACTTGAGCAACCTTGAAAAAATAAACACTGAAATGTAAACACTCAGCCGAAAAATAATTATTCTCTAATACCTTGGTATTGATCCCTTGTCCACATTCAATTCCTCCATGGGAAACTGCAACTGAGCCTCCATCGTTAAATATTGCTACGATAGCATTGAATTTTGCAGTGTAGAAACCAATATGATATTTCATTGGCACTGTTGCCAATCCTCTCTTTTTCCACAAGTTTTCCTATGTTATAGGAACGATATAAATTTACTTCATAAAAAGAGAAGATTTTTATACTTTATTGTAGAGTGAAATTTCCTTTTCTCGTTTGGCAATGTCAGCAGAGATTTTTAACTCATCAACAATATCTCGAATGCCAGGAGTATTAGGAATTTTCTAACGTAAATAATTCACAATATTAACTCATCATTAGCTACTAACAACCTCAATGTTTACTTCTGGTATTGGCATGTTTATGTATTTAACATCCAATGGATTTTTCTTCAAAACCTTAGCAATGTGTTCCATTATAACCTCTGCTACGAAAACTCCTTTCACGCTTCCAGGAGTTCTGCAGTAGGTATTGCTGGGGAGATTCGTTCTGACAATTTGTGGAGTGACATTCCAGTTATGGCATTCGTATACTAGAAATACGACCAAAAGTAAGTGATAGAAAGACCTTTAAAAAATTATAATAATGATCTAGTTTATCATTAAACAGGTGGCGCGTGATAACTTTCCTGCAATATTTCAAAAATACATAACCTAGGAATCTTCTTCAGTCCACCTTTCTTAACTTACCATTTTTTGAGAAAGCCATTACAATTGGCATCACTGGGTCATTTAAATGACACCCATAATCCAGCACGTATTTCAATTTCACGGCTTCCAATTTTCCGTTATCGTTGAATCCAACCTATAAAACATTTATATACCAAATGCAGCAACTTTCTTTAACTTACAGTTTATTTTGCATAAGCATACCTCATATTGAGCCTGGAATGGGCAACGTTTACCCATCATTTCTAGATTAGTTGCCAAATCCATTTGCAAATAAACCGGGCTGCAAAACAATTTTCATTGAATCTAATTCACTTTTCGAGTTTTGTATTTTAACCTATTAAACTTCTGAGCCGCCAGTGTGCATGCACTAGCCGTGTGAAAATTTCTCGAAACTTTTCCTCCATAAGCACCTCCAAGTCTCCGCAATTCTAAATGAATGCTACTGCGTTTTACACCTAAAACCTGGGCAATCGATTGCTGAGATGCGTCAGTCCATTGGGTAGATGCATGAACCAGAAAACCTTCTTCATTTGGAATTGATAAGCAAACCTAAAAGTTTAAATTCTATATTAAGCAAAAAAAAAAAAAAAAAAAAAATCTTCTCGACTTACTTGAGTTTCCAAATGGAAATGAAATTGAGTTCCTATTTCAGTTTCTCCACTGATTTTGTTTTTTGATTTTGCCAAAACTCCATCAACATCTCCTTCGTTCATAATTTGCATTGATGTTACACATTCTGGTTTTTTCAACGCGTCTTTTATTGTTAAAACAGGCGGACCTAAACTTTTATATTGAACTTTGACTTTTCTAGATGCTTCTTGAGCTATTGGGAGACTTTCAGCTACAATGAGACCCAAAGCTTGCCCGGCGTACATGACTTTTCCACTGCAAAATAACTCTTCCGGTTCTGGGTAAAAGAAGGTGCGGGACATTGGAGCCAACTGATTCTCTCCTGGGATGTCTTTGTCAGTTAAGAAACCCAAAACTCCAGGTATTTTCTAAGCAGATAATGGGAATTGACAATTATGTAAAGCCTAATGTAATGTATTTATACTAATGCTTCGGTCGCGTCAATGTTGGTTATCAATGCATTGCCAATACTGCTAATTACGAATGCGGCATACAAAGTGCCATGAGGGCGCACTATGTCTGGAATGTATTCCGCTTCCCCTGAACACTAAATTCAAGAGCAATAGAACGTTATTATTTTAAAGGAAAAACAATAATAAGATACAATTTAATTCGAAGAAGAAAGACATCTCTCTTTATTGTTCAGTTCTGGGCTATAAGAGATATTATTGAGCAGCAAATTTTAAGTGAACTTTCCTCATCAGCTCATCCTCTCTTTTCATTATCAATGTCAACGAAAAGAGATGATGAGAAGGTCACTTCACTTAAAATTTGCTGCTTAATTTAATTACACTTTTAGATCACCCACCAAACTAAATAAAAATACAAAAAGAAATGACCATACTTGCGCTTTTGCTTCAATTTTAGTTATTGGTTGATTCAGGGGCCATTCACTTTTTACAGTCTCGTAAGTCTGTTTTCCACTGGATATAGGACGGAACAAAGGTTCAGATGCAGTCCACACACGAGGAAGTTTTTTGTTTTTAGGCAATACACTCAGTACAAACTGTTAAAAATAAATAAAAGTAATTAAAAAAATAAAAATAATGTAAGAAGAAATGTAGTTCTTTATTTTATCTTTTACCTTATAGAATAAATTAACTGCAAGTTGTTTACGGTATTGTGAACTTGCTAAATGGTAATTGTCTTCAGTTACAAGTTCGTTAAACAGTACTTTAACAGCACCTATTGATAATTGATAATTATTAAACAAAAAAAATTTTTGGTAATCGCAAATAAAATTTTTCACCCTGTAATTGAGACACATCAGCAAGTTTTTTCCCAACCAAAAATTCTTCAGTTTTCTTTGCATGAATCTGTGCAATATTAAAAAATTAAAATTTTAATTTAGGGAAAAAAAATTTTTTCGTACAAATTGCTTGCTTAGTCCACCAAAAACAATTGATGGACGGGACAAAACTTGATGGTCATTAGACTCCTCTACTTCAGCCAAAAATGCAGCAGAAACATACGCATGGGCACTCTAAATAAGCACCAAAAACTATTGTAAAATAAGTTGCGTAATAGGATGACATAACTTTTGATACACCTGTGCCCGCGGCATAATCTTGAAAGAATTATATTTTTGCTTCTGCGAAAAGTGTTTGGGAAACTTTACTGTTAAAATAGCTTTGTCTCCCATGTCCATTTGCAAAAATTTCTCTGGTCGCAAACACTGCGTTTTTCCTGTTGTGTCAGCAATAACCAATTCAGCTCCGATGCACTCGAAGATGACAAATAGATCTGATGGGAAATCGTGATATTTATGTTTCATCATCAAATTTCCAGCCCAACATCCTGCCTAATTTGGAGTGAAATACAGTATTTTCAAATTATTAATATTCACAATTTTTTTTTTTGAAATAACTTACATTTCTCACATGATGTGTTGCAATTTTGCGCACGTGCGAGGCAATTACTTTATATGCTGGATGGTTTTTCATGTTGCACAAAATGTTTATTAGGTGATTTAGACTGATGTTGGACCCAAAAGTTGGGTTGTTTTGCACCTTTCATTTACAAAGAAAATGTTTTATAAATTAAATTCTTTTAAAATTTAAATTTATTTTACCTCATATTGATACAATTCTGAAATTCCTCTCAAGTTAATGAATATTTCAAAGGGGCCCTCAAACTTGTATATGGCTTTAAAATGTTGCATATTTTTAATTTTATTTATAAAATTTAATGTTTTGAGATTACCTGTGGATGTATTTCCAAACACTAATCGCGTCTTTTTACCAGTTTGAGATTGCATAATAGCTAGCAATTCTTTGATGGATGATGGGTGATACCAAAAGCCAGTGATTGGAAATGCTTGAGTAGTGATTTTATTTTGAACATTTATTTTCTGTAGAGAAAAGTATGAAATTTCATAAAGTTTAAAAAAAATAGTTTTGTTCAAAACCTGATATTTTTGGTTTGCGTTGTCACAGCTGAATGATTTCATGGCATCCAGAATTGGTCTGTAACCAGTGCAACGACAAACATTTCCATCAAACAAATCTTCAATGTCTTGAGTTGGTGGAGATGGTTTATTCTCCAGTAAACTGAAAGCAAACAAGTAAATTAATTACAAATAAATTAATTACAATCAAGCATGGTGAAAAGGGTTAGAACAAAAATTTCAAGTTAAAAAAATTGAACTTAAAGTTGATTAAAGATCACCAATATCACTTTTTCAACAAAACATAATTTTCGTGTCGTTTGCTAAACTGTGGAACAAATGCAAAAAGATGCAGTTTTCAAGTATAAACTGCAAAAAATTGCAAAAGCCATGCCAAAATTACAATTCAATGAATTTTTAAATAGACTATAAAATTTATAAATGTCAGAAAGCGAAAAAACATTTTCAAAAAAGAAAAGTTTCAGTTTATGTAACTATATGATTGTATACAAAAAACTAGAAGACAAAGTCCACTTTTGATTTCCGCATGACATCATTAATGAATGGCCGATAATTACTATTTTCTTATCTGGAATGTTGTGTAACCAATATCTTTTTGCAATCTTAACATAACGATAAGGTCTCATAACTATTTTGATTTCATCCACGCAAGATATTATTAGCAAAATATTCTCTTTCAAGTGTCAACAAACAATAAATAATGCGCAATATTTGAGTTTTTCTGAGCCATAAACAAAAACTCAATTACCCTGAACTACTTTGAGTTTACCTGTACATAGAGGTGACAAACCCAGGTGAGCAAAAACCGCATTGTGTACCATTGTAATTAGCTAATCTCTCTTGCACTTGATGATAACCTTTTCTTTTATCTCCTAACCCTTCAACAGTCGTAATACGCATACCCAGAGCACTGTACGCCGGTACTAAACACTTAAAAAAAATTTACTAGAATTCTTTTCATTTTTAATATTTAAAATTTAAAATACTTACAGAATTAATGCTAATGATATTTTCCGAATTCAAAACGGGGTCAAAAACCCGTGCAGACACAACGCAAGCGCCGCATGCACCTTCCCGGCACGAAATTTTTGTCCCGGTTAAATGAGCATTCTCTCTAATGAAGTCACCTAAACAAGTATTTGGCCGCAGATTTTTCGGAACTGAAAAATAAAAATAAATTAAAACTTGTAAAATGTTATTATTGTGTAACTAATAGAACGCACCTGGATAATTTTTCCCATTGATCTCTATTTCTGGTAAATAATCCATGGTAAGTCGACAGGTCTGCTCAGCTCGCATTAAAGGCAACGAGGAAATACCGACGTTCCAAGGACGTGGAACGCCAACTACATATTGTGGTCATGTGATTTAGTCTGCTTGAATGACCTTGTTTCAAAGTCCACGCGAGGATTAATCACATGACTTGCAA
>JAQGAS010001939.1:0-13958 GCA_034686365.1 Pachymerium ferrugineum
GTATTGCATACGTATTTATACGATTACAATCTTTTATTTAAACCCAACTTGTCTCAGGGGTGGAGTGTCCCTTTAAGGTTGCTGTTGACTTATTTCAACCATACTGCTGCAATTTACAGTTTAGTGAGTGTTAGGAACGCCACTTTTTATTAAGTTATTAGGAAATTCACCACAAGAACCATTATTATGGTAGACTAGTTTCTCTACCCAGCTTCGCCCGGGTTTTAGTATTTTTGGTTGTTTTCTGAATTTCCGGTAAATACAGGTTCAATCTGGCCCATTAGTAATGTTTGTAATAAGAATTGGCACAAAAATAATAATTAGTTTAAAGAGTTTCATTTCAGTTACCATTATTTATCTGATTTATATTTCTTAGTTTTATTCAATTTCTTGACTCAGAATTTTACTCCACTTAGACCAAACCCCAATACCTTCTGTCCTGTCATTGATAAGACCGAAAACCATATCTTCTATACTGACATTAGTCTTGCATTGGAATTTGTTTTAAAATACACATCTTTATAGCCTCTTTCTCCATACAAATTTTTAGTCTTCAATGTTTCTCGGGTACAAAGTTACCCAACATCGACCAAAAGATTTTGTTCTGTTCCTAATTTGAGCTAGCCCTTGACTTAGTTACTTATCTAAGCAAGATAATATAATGCAGTTTGAATATCTATTGAGAACTACCTAGAACTGAAATTATGTAAAAGCTTCAAAAAAGTTTCCTCACTTTACATCTAATGATATACAATACTTTACATTTTAATTTATAGTGCTTTGACCTTTAAGCAGCCTAATTTTATAGACAATAGCTTAATGTTATGCAGCTTCAGGATATTTTTAAAGAATATCCATATAAACACATTATCTGTACCCTCCATTTCAAAACAAATCACTCCACCATGGCCCAGCATTCTGCACCACAGAAGCAAACCCATTAAAAATCAATTCCCCACAACATAGCAAACAATAAACAAACATATGCACTAGTAATCAAACTCCCCCTTTTCCTATACAGAAAAAATCAATATCTATAAACAAAAAAACCTCCAAAACAAACAATTCCCAATTTCCCCTCTTCTCCTTCACCTGGCAGAAGCTAATCAATGTGTATTCCCCCCTCTGTACAACCCACAAATTTCAATCATAAACCTGCCATGCATTGCCATTAGCTTCACAAAAGTGGAGGACAGTCCATTTCACACTACTCTGCATTTTCTCTTGTCAACATTTTTCCACCTTTACCCACTGATTCACGATCCCCAGGCCACACCCCACATCCTATAGTAATCCTTTCATCACCAACCATTTTCTAGGGGTGAAGAATACATTTCCTCAAGGGGTAGATAAAACCTTCACGGTTCATCATCTAAACTTTATCTATTAAAACCCTCTGAGCTATTCATTTTCAAAATGCCAACACTGGGGATAATAAAAATGGCCTTCTATTCAACAATTTTTTTTTCTTTTCTTGGAATTCCTAGCATAAAAATGACAATAAGAAAGAGAGGGAGAGAGAGATAAAAATTGACCGAGAAAAACGACACAGTAAGAATCATGGGATTTGGGATTACGAGTTGGGAGAATTCGACCTTGCAGTTTATTACATCACATCTAATGAGAATTTGATCCGGATTATTACATTCACTTCTTAAGAGGATGTGGCCAATCGAAGTGAAGGATGTAATGATTTTTATCCACTTGTCCATCTTATTATTTTTCTTTCTTGTGGCTTGGCAATTTTTGTTTTGCAAGATATAGCATTTGTCAAAATTGTAATGTCATTTTTTGCAGTTTCCATTTATTTCTTGGTCTTTAACTTGATTGTGTCTTGCATCCTACTATTTACTGTTTCTTGTATTGACTCTGGCAATGATTTCTGATATGTCTACTTTGCAATGATCCTTTAGTTGTCTCAAGTGCCTCACTGACAACATTAGCCCACAATTTTTTCTTCTTCATCTTGCCTTGGTGATTGCTCAAGATGTTAAAACTTCATTTTTCTTCCATCATGGTTTTGCCATGCGCCTGCCCTCTCTTGTCATTTGCAGCTCGAAGTCTCTTATCTATCTATCCATCTATCTATTTGCTGTCTTGGGCACTCCCAGGGTTCATTGGTAATGCTTTCCTCTGGTCCAATGTTATTTCCACTGCACATGGGAGTTCAACTCTCGTGTAATCGAGTTTTATAGGTAGCATGTGACAATTTTTTTGAAAGGAAAAAAAGTATGTGCCAAGCCAAAAGTGTAACAAAGTTTTTAAAGGTGATGTGCAATAATTGCTGTCATTTCAGAAATGCACCAACCTTACACATTGGTATTTTATATCAGCAATGTCAGAAATGTCACTTTTGATATTCCAGACAGCTACCTGCACTACCATGTAATGGAAAAAGAAAATATTACTCTTGACTATACATTTTGGACACTTTTGCAGTGGAGAAGAAAACTTTGACAAGTGTCCAAAAAAAAAAAACCAAAAAAGCAAGGTGAAGCGTTTTGTCTTCTGCAGTGTAACCGAAAATACAGACGTGGAAAACAATTTCCATACGATGTTTATTTGACGACAGCTACAATATTCTAATCAAGGGGTTTTATAATTTTTTTCCTAGAAAAGTCCACAATAGGTGTCATAAAGAAGAGCGTTTTTCTTTGCTTTCACGATGTTTATTTGACGACAGCTACAATATTCTAATCAAGGGGTTTTATAATTTTTTTCCTAGAAAAGTCCACAATAGGTGTCATAAAGAAGAGCGTTTTTCTTTGCTTTCATGATATTGTATAGTTAAAATTCTGCTAGGAATTTACTTTTTGTCAATATCCTAATAGACCTTTCTTGACAATTTCGGTTAGATAACTCGCCAGAGTAGTTTCAAACCTGAAAAAGCAGCATCAAAAAAGCATTTTCTCATAATACGAATTCATATTTTTCACTCGTGTAAAGAGTTTAAGTATTAGTAGCTTTTATAAAGCTGAAAACTGAGATTCAATAAGACTTTTTCCATAGTTCTTCAAGGTGTTACTACTAAAACAATATGAATTCCATCATCTTCCCCAGACTCTGCAACATCCTTTATGATTCCTCTTTGCGGTTCTCATAAGCTTCGTGCTCAGATTACAGGTCATCTATACTTATAGTCACGTCTTCAATACTTGCAGCGTTAATCTTTGTTATTAATTCATCGCAAACACCGGTCCACAACACACTATCAATCTTAATCACATTCTTAATAAACTCCCAATAGGTTTCAACCCTTCTAAACGTCAAAAACAAACAAAACATCCTTTCTTTTTACCATCACTCAAGCATATAATCGGCATTTCTCGCCTGTCAATAACCCTCTCACCATTTGCAACAACTAAGAAAAGAATCAGACACCATAGAATGATTAATTCAGGATTCTCACTCAAGGAATTCTTGCAATCAATCAAATAGGAAACGAGGAGTGCTCAATAAACCATCAGTAAGCTGACTCACACTATCAGGGGGTCCACGACATTTCCCCCCAATGTCTCCCAAAGCCCCCCTTCGCTTTCCTTCGGGGACCAGGATTGTAATGGAATGCTGCAAAGCGTAATTGCGAGACGATGAGTGCCCTTCCCCAGCAATTCCAGTCTCTAACCCTCCCTCACTTTCACTCATGCAAAGCTAAGGTGAGACGAGCTTCACACGGTGGGATTTATGGCGAAGCAGCACGCCATTACGAAGCGTGCCGGAGTTTGGGATCTGCCAATTCCGAGCTCACTGTAAATCAAACGCACATCTTCCAACTTGCACCACTCAAAACCAGGTGGCGTTAAATGAAAAAAAGAAAAAATGGTGTGGGGCGTGGGGGTAGAGGATGGGGTGGGGGTTGGGATATTGAAAATGCAATCACCGTTGTCGCACTCTAAATCCGGATAACTCAATAATTCGACGTGAGAGGGAGGTTAAAAAAATTGTTCCAATGGGAGTTATGAATTTCCAGAGAAGAATGTATTGGGCTTTGGGTGGTATTTGTTAGACATTTCTTAGTTGTTTGTTATGTCGTTTGTTGGAAGGTTAAAAATACAGTAAAATGAGACCGTAATCAATTAGGGGGATTTTAGAATTGACATTTTTGCTTGTTGAAATCAAATTAGTCAATTTTTTTGCGTTAATGAACTAAGAATCGAGTTTAAAAATCGATTTTATACCATATTTTCCAACTTTTCAATTTATATTTAATCAAACCGTCTTACTTCCGGTTAAATCGCATAAAGCTAAACGACTGTACTTTTCTAATCCAACCGGAAACGCAGTCTAAAAGAACTTCTACCTAAATCTAAAATCGATTTCTTTACGTCGATTTTCCTTATAAAAGTCCAATTTTCTCTTTCAAACTAAAAGCACACTTCCGGTTGACCAGGGGGATTTAAACACTCAAATCAAACCAACCCAACTTCAATCACAGCTCCCTAACCTTAACACATCCTTTTTTTTACAACTTATCTTTAAGTAATGCCCAACACTTTAAAAAAAAAAAAATCATTTGACACACTGAAATTCACAGCTGTTGAGTTCAAACACACAATCAATCATCTTCACTTTTTATTTTTTTTAACTCTTATTCTTTTCCCCCCTCAAAAAACCCCAGTAATCGAAACCTAAACTCACAATTCTTCCCTTTTTGCTTCTAATTTGTTCTACGTTCAAGGCCTAAAGAGAGAGAGAGAGAGATTGGAATTTATATATAGGTTTTAATGGTTCAGCATGGTATCCAATTTTTATTCCTTTCTTTTTCGAAACTCCCACAACTCGAACCAAATAAAACACTCAAAAAAATCAAATATTTCTCAACAGTTCCCTCCAGATTCCATTCTCATCTCCCGAACGAAAATATCCTTCCATCCAACTTACTTCAGCATCATTTTTTATTGACATATGTACAACAAACCCATTGGATAAAAAATATAATAACAAAGAAGCATAAACCAATATGCAGCCAATATCAGAAACCACAGAAGAGAGGGTCAAGAGGTCCACTTTACCCATATTTCTTCTCTCCCTTTCCCCCTACACTGCAATTTCCTCTGATATTTACACACCCCTTGACTTGCAAGAAACAGGGAGAAAGAAAAATATCTATTATCACAACCGAAAATCAAAAAAATTCAATATTTAACAGATGGTGAATTTTTAAGGTTTTCACCTACAGTATAAGAATCATCAAAATCTTATTTGACAAGTGTATAAATAATGAAAGAATACTGCATTTCTGCGATTCACCCTTTACCCATTGAAATATTCAAATTATTTTTATTCATTCATAGGAATTTACCTCAAAAAATCAATATTTGTGTATATTAAAGGGGCACTCCCCACGACATAATTACCAAACTCCCCCATTAGGTGGTAACCTACTATATCCCATCAAACCTTATTTTTCTATATTTGGAGTTGACTGTCCTTTCTGCAAGTCCATTTTCATTAAGTCTGTGGACTTTAATGGTTCTGAGCTTGGGCTTTTAACATTACAGTGTTTCACATTTCAAAAGAGTCATAAAAATAGGCTGGAGACATTAAACCAACCAAGGGTGTAGTAGGGGGAAGAATTTTAATGCAGTAGAGAAATTTTATGTCCATTTTTACATGTGTTTAAATTTGTGTGTTAAAATATTTTTCTATTTTTTTATTATTTTTTTTTTGCTTCTGATATTTTTCAATCTATTAGACATTTTATTACTTTCTGGATGGGTAAGCGTGAACCATTTTAGAAAACACTAGACACCTTATCAAATCTATTGGGCTACAGCTTCATAGAGGCGAAAAACTGGTTGGTGGAGAAAAGTCATTTTTCATAGCGTTGTTTCACTAGTGTCTGCACCGCGCCCTTGAGGTGTAAAAGGTTAATAAGAGGTTTTCGAGATGTTACAATTTTTGTAATTTTCATGCATGGAGAAGCAAGCCCTTCAACATCTTACTTTAATGTAAAATGATGCTGAAGTAATTTGTAGTATAAGTTTTTGTTATCCAATTAAGCATAGAATTTCTAAAGTCTTAGGGCTAAATACAGACTTCAATAGTGCATGTTTTTGTAGGTTTATTTTTTGAGAAGTTCTTTTCATCTCAAAAATAAGGTATAGTGTTCGTTTGTAAGAACTGTGGTGGAGTGGAATGGAAGCCTGCAGGTTATCCAAAACTATTGGTTGGAGTTGGTTCATATAAATGATGGGAGCAGAGGAAATGGGACAAATCATTGAATTAATAGAATTAGAAGCTATGCACAGTACTACGGAAGATTGCACATATACGAAATAGCACAGAATAAACGTCATTTTTGAGTCAACCAATAACACAATGTTATTTTCGTTCTGATTGAGTAATACAGTCTTCCCTCCATTAAATCCAAGTCTCTTCACAGACACTGTAATGTAGGGAGCTATATTGTCTATTGAAATTGAATGAAGGAAAAAGTAACCGCATATGACCTTTAGGTTTTAGATAACAACTTTAAGTCTTATTTCTTCCTTCCAACGTTACCAACTTTACTTTTTGTTTTACTGCCTTCTCGCTTTGCTTTTCCGGTATGCTTAGAATGCTACAGGAAGAAAAGTTGGAAAAAAGTTAAAAGAGAAGGGAAATAAAAAAGCAAAAAAACCCGTAAAAATACACCTTACCGTTCTAGAGGGCGCACTCAATTTCAGCAAACCCTACTATTCGCTATCTTCCAACACAGGGCATAAAATAAAATAAATATTTACAGAGCGCGACCGTTTGTATTCATCTCTTGCCTTATCACCACTCTCTTAGTTACACTACCCAAATCGATACAAGACCCTTGCAACTGGCTCTTCTCAAAACTACATATAATTCCAAAAAATAACAAAAGAGGGGGTTATAAGGGATGATACTTTCCTCTCCTCATTTCCCCCCTTCGTCTAATTACCCCGATGTCTCTTTGCTCATGATTCTCACGTTTATCCCCAATGCTCATCAAGTGGGCGCGTTTCCTCGGAGACCCTGACATTGATCTCAATCTTATTGATCAGATTTTTCAAACTGGGAGAGAGAAGATTCTTGTACCTCTTTGCCACGAGGGGGGAAGTGCAACTAAGTTTTATTGATTTTCGTTTTTTAAACCAACACACTTTCCATCCCTATGATTAAAACCACCCCCTTCTTTGGAGGAATAAGAAGAAACGTGAGAGGAATTCGCGAAAAATCCTAAACAAATTTCAGATTCACTCAAACAAAAAGCTGAAAAATGGATTCCCAAGTCGTTGCATGACGCGTCTTTGTTGATGGCGCCCTCTATGTTGGGACTTTCCTTCTTTTAGTTTATTTTTGGAAAATTTTAATGAAATGGAAAATACCGGTACTTTTAATCAATTTAATTACAATGTATATGAAAAATCACTCCCACTTTTGGTTTTGAATAATTTAAGTTAACCGGAAGTGCTTACCGAGGCTTCCAAATTTAAATTAGAAGTGTATTAAAGTCAGTTTGAGCTTGTTTTCTATTATGTTTAATCTGATGTGGAGGTTTATATTAGTCAAGGAAGCTTTAACAGAGCTCATTTCCGGTTTGACTACAGTATTCAGTGGTACATGACTTACACAAAAATTTGCACGTGGCTTTGGAAATTAGGGCAGCCGGAAGTGCATATTCCAAAGTTAATAGAGAATAATTAAATATACCGGAAATTCTCTTTTCTACTGAATCTACAAAACTCCAAACCGACAACTACCATCATCACTCTTTAAAAAAAACCCAAACGAATGAACAAAACAAATTAAAACCCTAAAAAAAAACTCGAAATCCTCATTTCCTTCGCTCTCCTGTCACTAATTCCCCAAATTGAATTGATCCAGGGAAAAGAAAAGAGGATTGAATCGACTAGGAAGGGAGCACACTAGAAAAGAAAAGGGATAGGGGGGATAAAAAGTGGAAAACTTGTGTGCTAATTCTTTGCAGTTCGTGTCGTGTTTCACCCTGCACTACCAAATGGAGTGTAGAAATGAGATGACGTTTCACTCCTCAGTGAAAAGACGCCATTCCGATTTTTAGCTCAAATACCATTAGGAACAAGCAAACGACGCTTTTATCTTCTCACTTGCAAATTGCTTTATTCCTTTCTCCTAATTTTCCAAGGAAAAGGGGAATCTCTTAAAACCGGATGGTGGAGGAATTCAATTAGAAGAGCCGAAACCATCTCTAGAGAGCCGGCCTTCTCTTGGTGCAAATATTCTTCCATTTGAGCAAATGTTTGCCGTGCAAGAAAATGCAACAAGAAGAGACAGTGTTCAACTTCTGATGTCATCATGCTGAAGGCAGATGGGTCGTTATTGCGTGATATCGACAGTCCTACTACACGTTTGCTAGTAGCCATGGGAACGGGCAATGACGAGTGATATGCTGTCAATTGGTTGGGGAAAAAGTAATAGAAAAATAACATGTTGTACATGATTATTGACTTGTTTTTAAAGACAAAAGTGTTGCAAATTGAATAATTGAAAACCAAGGTGGTTTTTTTTTTCATTGGCTCTATTCAAACTCCAATTGAAGTGTGACAAAGAAATTAATATCTCATTTTTGCACTCTTGCACTTAAATCACCATTCAAATGGCAGAAATGCCCCACAAAAATTGCACAAATAAAATATATCTCAGCTAACATCCCAAAAAAGGCTTCAAAATTAATTAAAACACCTCCCACTCATTATCGCCTACTTCCCCTTCAACTAATATTAATCACCCCACAATCCCATCAATCACCACCAACCCTAATCAACACCTAAAACCCTTCCCCTAAAAAACCCCACAATTTTATCTCCCACACAAACAGATAGCAAACTCATCACAACGCCAACAACCTCCAAAACGCAGATCCACCACACACAAGCCGTGTGTCAAACAACCATCCGACACGACAGGGGGCGTCCGAACGATAAATTGGACAGCAGGTCACCAGACAAGCTCCATCCGTTTTCCCGATCGATAACCCATTTCTTTTTTTTTCTTTCTTCATATTTTGTTTAACCCACAAATCTTCACACTATAAAAAAAAAAAATTTTACGAGTAAAGCAGCGCCACCTGTGAGCCAAACTGTAAACATTTAGTGGGTGGATTTTTATTCCGGCCTTTTCACCCTTCTCTCACCGAATGGGAAAAATGAGTCAGGCCAGGACAAAAGAGAAAAGCAAGCAAACGATGCAGCTGATGTTACGACCGCAAGGTGGTGGGATGAAGGGTGTGGCTTAATGGAACATCGATACTGGAGAAAGAACAGGTGAAGGAGACACGCCCATAGCTTTACACACTGTGTCAAACATATAACTGTGATTTTTGAGTGGTGTGAAATGTTGCTTCTTGTTTAGAACAAATTAATTAATGAGAGAGGACGAAAAGAATTAACTCTCTTTTCTGTAGTGATACGGAAATCATTCATGTTGATGTAGAATTGCAAGTGAATCACTCCTTATAGGCGGTGTAAACAACTGGGAAGTCAATTAAATTTAAATCTTTTGAAAAGCAAGTATTAATTTATTCACCATGTCTTGCTTCCGTCTGGTGGCGAGATTTGAAGAGGAGAAGAACGGACGCTTAGTTCTTAATAAAATGGTTAGTTTCCGTCGCTTGTGACTTTAGTAGCTATACTGGTGATAATACGCTCTTATTTCCTTCTTCCTTGATAGTTATGTTACAAATTATTACGAACACATATTCTTGTTCTAATCTTGATGGCCAATCACATCTAGCAATGTAGTCCTGTATACGTAAACTAAGGGATCTGCAAATTCCTACTTATATAACTATATAAATTTTGACCTAAGCAATCATCAGATAGTGCTGATAAGAGAAATATTCAATTTACAAAACTCTCCCTATACAAATATTTAAGTTGGGACTTTTTTAGAGTCAACTTTGCATTTCATAACAAGGAGTTTGCGCAACTTGACCTATACTTACACTTATACTTAAGCTTATGACGATTTACAGGATGCGCCGTAAACGAATCTTCGGTCAAACTCCGGTTCTGCGCTTTCTATAAATCGTCATAAGTTTAGGTATAGGTGCGCAAACTCCCTAACATTTATAAATGATGTTAAAAATTATTGAAACATGAGTTCCAGGATATATTGTTTGTAGGTATTACTTGGTATAAGATGCGGCTAACAGATGCAATATTTTATGAGATTATCACTCATTTATCACACAACCTTTATTCAATAAAAAGTCAACAAGCCCAAATGAACAAACATTCCTTTAATCAAGGAAACTTCCATCAAAAGCACTTTCTCCAATCATCCACCAAAACCAAAAAAAGAAAAACAAAATCATTCCCCCATCACCCCAAACAAGACCACCCATCATCTTCCATTCAATTATTTCCCTTTCACAAAACTCCCATCAAACCCACTGAGTCCTAATCCCAACATTAACCACAAACATCTTACCATTCAACGTACAATTTCCTACCCCATCAGCCTAAAAAAAAATACAACACAGAAGAATTCTAGCAAATATGTGCAGGTCACAACCAGGTCATTTCGATTGATTCCCATTAGACAAAGAAGGGGAGTTGGTAATGAGGAACCCACAATTCACACACAACTCCCCCATCACATTAACTGACCACTATTTACCTACCCACGTGCCATTTCTTATCACCAATACCCCTAACCCCATTTCCAAACCCCCACACACACAAAACGATGCCATTAACAGCGCCACCTTGCATTCAATTGCGGCAACTATTTCTATTATTTTCCTCCAGTTTATTCCCCAATACAATTCCCACCTGGACAAGGTGGCTATAATATAAACATTGGTAGTTACTAACGCCCTCTGTATTGATAGAGGGGCGAGTAAACATAAAAGCCATTGAAGATCCACTTTAAGGAGAGGGAGCGAGGTTGTTTTTAAGGTGAAAACGATTTGGAATTGGGAAATTATTTAGTATTTCTAGTGGAGCTATAAATAAAATGAGAATTTAATGAAATGAGGCGAGAAAAAGTTAAGTCAATCATTTTATGTGCGATTGCAACAGCTTGTGTTTCTACACGTGGGGACCTGGGGGGAATGACGTCATATGGCACAATTGAGTAATGGTCTGGAATTATATATTGGTCATTTCGTTTGTTTACTTGTTGGTTAAGTTGTAGAGAGAGGGGAAGTGCATCGTGTGGCATAGTGCCAACTCGGGAAACTGGTCTTTGCTGTTCAACGAAAAGCAAAAAACTAAATCTGAGTGTTATTTTAGTTTTGGTAGGATGGTCGTGGGAAAAAATTGCGTGGGACATTTGGTAAACAAGTCAAAAATTGTTGTAAATTCTTGGATCTTGGATTAGGTTTGAGTGGTAGACAATATATAGTTTGTGTAAGAGCGTAAAGTATTAGATAAGAATGAGAAGAGGAAGAAAATCTAGTGCTTAATGCTACTAATGACTGCTGGAGTCTTCAGAGACCAAGATATATACTGTATCACTAATGATAACAGTTTATTGGCAACCCAGAAGCACTGGTACAATGCATTGCCAAAGACAGAATTATCGGGCTCAGAAAGTATATTGCAATCAATGAAAGTTAAAGTAAGCCCTTAGTACCCAAAGGCCGAGAGACCGCGGGAAATCGCAAGGTGGTCCTGCACGTTGTTTGTACATGATATCAAAGTTGTTAAGTTTTGCGTTTTATTGGTTTTTCTCGAAAGCTTTACATCGTCCAATGGCGTATCAGCCATCTTTCAGTCTAGCGAGCTGTTAGATTACAACAGATTTTTTTTCATTTTACAGTAGTATTCTTTCTTTTTTTTAACGTAATTTCCAAGTCTTGACCTCCATTTTGCATGCATTTCTGGTTTGTTGAGAATTATCACTCAACTACTTTTGATATATATTAATTCGCCAGATCAATAGCGCAGGATTTTTTCACATCATGGATAAATCAATCATAAATCTTCGTATTTAAACAGTGTACTACTATTTAGCTCTTTCATGTACTATGAGAAGCAAGATTGTGCAAAAACATTAATCGTATTTGCAGTTCAATTATTGTGTTTTTCTTGCATCCATGTTTTGATAGTTCGGGTACAGATATAAAAAAAAACTTTCTATCAAAATTGAATTTCTGGTCCTTAATTCAACCGGAAGTATCGCTATTTTCCGGTCTGTTTGACAGAATTTATCTTGTGTCAAGCTAGTAACTCAAAAGAATCGATTCTTTTAATCGATTAACAAGTAAAAAAATTATAATTTCAACTAGGAAATTAATATCAGCATAAATAACACCTACCCATGCTAATAACCTTCATTCAAACCGGAAGTTCTTTATTCGTCCTTCAAAATCAATTGCTCCAAGTTATTGGTCAAATAAATCAATTTTTTTGATCGATATTTGACCCGTTTTATTGTAGCAAACATCCCGTAGCAACAAATATTCAACTTTACAAGCAGCGAAAATTACTTCGAGAAAATAAAATTCCACGCGAAATCAAGTTTCACAGGGAATCTAATTTCCAATCAGCATCCAACATCTCCACTTCCTTTAAATTTGAATAGATACGAAATTTAAAGAGAGCGATAGGAGCTGGTTCCTTAACAAAATTAAGTCCCCATGACCTTCGATTACTTCTTTGTTCAATGAGGCGACCAACAACACCCAAATGGAAATCTTCACTTTCATCAACAAAAGTGGAATCGAAGGATGCGCAGGCGCACTGACGTATTTCATTGAAAAGACGCAATCCTCATCCTTCCACTTTCTCATCATCTCTCAGCTTAAGAACCTCACAAAAAAATCCAGAAAAAAAATTTCTTATTTCTCTTCTTCTCTGATTCCGTCTTATTATTTCTGAGTGCATGAACATAATTCCGCAGATGGTTCAGTAGTGTAGAGAAATTTCTTCGCGCCCAATTAAACTTCACATTTTCACCATTTTTTTCCTTCCACTTTCACCAACTTCTTTCTTTTTCTTTCTTAAAACACTCCTACAAGACTCATTTTGAGGGTTTAATTTTCATACAAAATTTGTTGCTCTCAGTATGTGCGAAATGTACGAAGCAATAAACTTTTTGAAACATAAAATATTCTTGGAGATAAAACTCCAGTCTGGAAATTTTTTTGTTGTCTGTTGCAGGTTTTATTGAACAAACAGCAGGCAGGTGTTAAAAGTGCGAAAGGTCTGATGTTTATTTTAAAAATAACACTTGGTAAATGATATCATTTAAATGAGTAAATAAATGAGTTGGATGTTAAAGTGAAATGAGTTTTGAAATTTCAGCGTTACTTTTAATGATCGTCTAATTTTTCTCGATTCTACTTTCTGATTACATTTCATAAAGTTGTTAGGTTCCTCTGGTCCAAGTGCATGCTATGAACCAAGCAGTACTTTCAACTTCCACCTCTAATGTCGGTGTCTTTTACGTTTGTCTTAGGTAAGCCAAGTGACAATTACGGTTTTATTGTCATTGTTGGACGATTGATATATCATCACATAGGATAAATAACTGCTGGAGACATTAAATTGCATTGTTTTTTCTTAGTTCACTAACTGCAAGAAGGTTTAAAATGAATATGTAAAAATAATGTCAATAGTGTGTATAAAATAACCTAAATTGAAGTAAGATTTGAATAGAGAAGAGAAAATTCCCACTCCTTGCACCAGAAATTCCATAGCATAGTTAAAGTTTAACCAAAATGGCGTCAGCTGCAGGCCCAAGGTTATTACATTTTTTCCTGCTTGAAGCAAGATTCATATCCCTTAAAAAACTCTCTCCAGTTTCATAAAACTTCTCAAACACCCCCTTCAATTGTCAATTCTCATTACTTTCAATGCCCATCTCAATCTCACCCTCTCACTATATTACACTTTCATATTTAATGAAATTGCAATCTTACACTTTTTCAAACTTTTTACTTCTAATATTCTTCTCTTCATCAATTTTAAGCAAGGCTGAAACAAGAAAGATGTGGGGGGGGGGGGGGGGGAGAAGAG
>JAQGAS010001940.1:0-13906 GCA_034686365.1 Pachymerium ferrugineum
ACAACACGTAGTTGTCGGTTTTCGGAAAGCAGACATGCAGAGGAACTAAGATCGCTACATCGCTGTATACTAATAACATTGCATTGTTGCTTACAGAATTATTTATTATATAGATTATATAGATAGATAGATACTGTGTTTTGGTAGATATGTGTGCTATCTAAATTTTATTTGAAATTAGTGACAAGATATTGTAAGTTATGATACATTTTTTCAAGTAATTATATAATCAAAGTTCATTAATCATTAATTCAGTTAAAACCATTTTTCATCAAAACTAATAATAACGAACGTTTGTGCACAAATTGTTTTCTTTTATATAAGATTCAATTTCGTATTTATCTTGATCTGACGAAGATGCAATTTCTAGAAACTGCAAATTGTTCTCCATCTTTAACAATTCTAATACAATAGTTTTACTCAGTCTAGGAATACAATACACTTTCAAATGAGTCAAGTGTCTCAAAGGTTTCAACTGATTTATGAAATCATTAGCATCAATGATTATACTCCATATTTGATCACACTGCATGTTCAGTGTGAACAAACTTACATTAAATTAAGTCCAGTGTGAACACAAGTGAAGTGTGAACCTACCTTTAGAAATGCATTTGAAAATGGCTCACCGGAATTGATGGATTAAACTAAAAGGATACTTTGGGTATCCTCATTATAACTAACATACTAGAAAGAGCTACTTCCTTTGTATCTTGTGAAATATTTCAGCAAAATGGGGTAATTTTCAATAGGCAAAATTACACTTTGCAATTACCATTACTCCTTTGAGGAGTTGTGTGACTCATCTGTCCTAGGGATAGACTTTCTCCCCAATTGGAGTTGGCCATGGGAGAAGTCCAAAACTGCAGTCGACGCAGCGTCAGGTCAGTAAAAAGGGGCGGAGCTTATAGCCGCACCTTGACCAATTAGCGCGGTTTTAGTCATGTAAACAACACGTGGTTTCTTTTAAACGTCATGATTAAAACCGTGCTAATTGGTGCTAATTGCTAATTGCTACACGCTCCGCCCGTTTTTACTTACCTTACGCTGCGCCGACTGTACAAAATTGGAATAAACTGGCGACCTAATTTTTACGAGTGTTGTGATTATAGATTCACACTTTTTTTTATCAACCTACTTCATTAAACTATTAAAGGCAAAAGTTGTACTATTCTGCCGAATTTTAAATCTTGTCGTCATACTTTTTTAATATTTAATATAAAATTTGTAATTTGTAAATTTGTATTTTGAGGAGAACTTATGCTGTAGTTTAGCCAAAAATAATACCGGGTTTCAAAATTCTAACTAATTACATAATTCAAATTAGAAATTGAAAAGTTAGTTTAATAATTTTACTGACTGGCAGTACTTCCATAATTTTCATGGTTAAATTATGAAAGCACTACTCTTTCGGTGTTTCGTCCACCTATTTCGGTTACACCTTGTGGGTGGAAATTTATACGTTTAGAGTCTAACCCATAATGAATTCTTACAAGCACTTTTGAAAACGCAATAGTTTGGCTGAGTCATCATTTTATAATCATGACCGAGTTTGTTTCGTGCTGATTTAAGTTTTTATTTTAATAGAAAATAATAAAATCAATTTTTCTTCTTATTCAGATATAGGTTGCTAAAACCGCTACGTGTCGGCGCTGGAACGTGTGAAAAATACCCGGATGTCATGATGGCCGTCGTGTTTTCATCACTTACTTATGACTACGCTGTGTTTACCATCGTTGAATTTGGAGACTACTACGTGTTACATACAACTGGAAAATCTGTTCGACGAGGCGCATTTTTAGTTTCTTCAAATGACCAAGTCGGCCAAAGGTAAGACAAAAATTCTTTATTCACAAGTTTAGATTTTAATAGATGCCAAATATTTAATATCGACATTTGGAGGGATATTAACATCAAAGATTGTTTCAATTTTAATGACCCAGCTTCAACAATTTTTGAGTTGAGGTTAGACATGAAAATTGATTTAAGGTTTATTTGCATAGAAAGTCGCGTACATGTTAAATCACAGATAGAGGGCTAATTCAGAATTGTTCTAAAGAAAATAATGGAATTGTCACGAAAACTTACCTTTTTAGCTTTGGTAATTTGTTCAGATACTAAACGGTTATTCTATCTATTCCTAATGGGTTGTCAAGTTGTGACAAAAAAGCAACTGGTGACAGACTAACAAAATTCACGTGTTGATGGATTTTGCTCGCTATTGCAGTGGTCAGCGATGCATTTTGGATTTAATATTTCATTTAGAGTGCGTAACACTTCAAAATTTGAATGTAAGACGAGGATATGGAGGTGACGGTTTTCATTGTCCCCTTTTCTCCCCTTCTTTATGCTTTAGGCTATGCGATTCATTTGTTGTTCGCAAAAACCTTATGTTTCTATGGTTCGCAACATTGAAGACAATTGGTGGTTATGTGATTATACCGTAACTGTAAGGGAGGGATTTGTTAGGGAAATGAAAGATGTTTACTTATTTTTGTTAAAAATCAAAGAATAGATTAGTATGCTACTAGGTGGAACCCGTGGAAAATCCACGGATCATAGGCAAGAAAACAATTTCTTAGCACTTTAAATATTGAGGTACAATTTAATATTGACTTCCACCTCCATCTGTTACCATTTTTTAATATCGAGGACTTCCTTCCCTTACCATTTAATAATACTGAGGCCTGCTTTTCTTCCCTTAAAATTTTATAATACTGAGGCCCACTTTCTTCCCTTAAGATTTTGTTATTATTCAGATTCAGCCCCTTCCCTAAAAACTTTCTCATTATTTAGACCCAAGTCCTTCCCTAAAAACTTTCTCATTATTTGGACCCAGGTCCTTCCCTAAAAACTTTTTAGGTACCCAGTTTCTTCCTTAAAAACTTTGTATTTTTATTCAGGTCCAGTTCCTTCCCTAAAAACTTTCTCTTTATTAATAGGTACCTAGTTCCTTCCCTAAAAACTTTCTCATTATTATTAGGTACTCAGTTTCTTCTCTAAAAACTTTCTCTTTATTAATAGGTACCTAGTTCCTTCCCTAAAAACTTATTATTAGGTACCCAGTTCCTTCCCTAAAAACTTATTATTAGGTACCCAGTTCCTTCCCTAAAAACTTTCTCATTATTAATGGGTACTCAGTTTCTCCCTAAAAACTTTGTATTTTTATTCATATTCAGTTCCTTCCCTAAAAACTTATTGTTAGGTACCCAGTTCCTTCCCTAAAAACTTTCTCTTTATTAATAGGTACCCAGTTTCTTTCCTAAAAACTTTGCAAATTTATTCAGATTTCCCTAAAAACTCGTAATACCACTGGGAGAAATGAAAAGATATAAGAAACACAATTTTATTTATGAAATCCATGCGGCATAGCACATGCTTAAATTCAAAATTTAAAATTCCAGCGCGCTTTATGGTCATTGGCTTACCAACCGCCTGGCTCCTCCCTCAACCTGAGACAGCCAATCAAAACGTTCAAGTTGCGAACAGTTTTTGATTAATATCTTCATTATTAATTAAGATTTTTAAAAAGTTGGATTTTATGGCAAATATACAGATCGAGATCTATCGATTGGTATGGGTGCTCTGTATTTCTCTGACGAACTCTCACAAAAAGAACAATAGATTTTCTTAGGCTATTAGTATATAGATTTTAGAATGGGAACTTGTGCAGTGAATTGAGATATATTGCTTTTTAAATATTTTTAAAACTATAGCCCAGAGGACTTGTATGTTGATTTGAAATTACAGATGCGTAAGAAAAAAAATAATGAAATAACGCAAAAACATGCTAGCGCTGAAAAAAAAAAAAAATGATTTTTAATTTGAATGGATAGTTAGTACGGTAGTTAATGGCAAAATATGTAAGGCAGCCTTACTTATTAATTTTATTTCAATAATTTTAAGGGTTTGATTTTTTTACTGCTACCTTAAATTTCTTTTTTTAAAGCGCTAGCTTGTTTCTTGTGTTATTAGATACTAGTCGCTCAAAGTTCTGAAACCCCTTTGAATGATACCTTAAAATGTTTCAGCTTAGTACTAAGCTAGCTATCGACTCGTAACACTAGCTATCAACAGGTAGCAACATGACACAGAAAGATGTCTAATTGAATCTATTAGAAAACTTGCATCATAGTTTCCAAGCAGTCAATAAATCATGGTAGTATTATAATTAAAATTGAACATTTATGCTCAAATTGTTTTCTTTTACATCAACACATGATGAAAGACAATTAATTTGGACAAATTGCTAATCATGCTAATGGAAACATTAGGATCAGTAGTTAAGTTTATCTATTCTCAATTTATTGATTTCGTTTTTAATTATTATGAAATTGTGAGATTTGTTGATTTCGAATATAACACTTTAACGGTTATTATAAATATCCGCGTACCTATTTATTTTTAGCCTTCCTGAAGGTTTTAACACTTGTGTTCACACTAGACTTAACGTAACTTAAAGGCGTGATGCATTGTGGGATTGAATTGAGTTCGTTTGGTTTCAGTTTCCTTAAACATTTTTTGGTGGTGAATCATGAATCTCCCTATCAGATGAGGTCAATTTGATTTTGACATAAAATTCTGTCTCCCATCAATGCAACTTGAGTTGAAGTTGTTTGAATTTGTATCGCATTAACTCTACTACTTTTGAAATATGAAAATCAATTTTATGCTATACTGTTGAGTAGAACATACCTTCAGTGATACAGACATAATTTGATTTCTTAATCTTCATTTTCAAATATGCAATAATAATGATTTTGGATTTTAAGACAAAGACAAATAAGATGTTAGACATTGAAAGGAGAGTCTGTTTTACTTATAATTAAAACGACCATCACTAATAGTGGTTTGTCCCTTATCATGAGAGCAAAGGCCAGATTAACCCGACAGATTAGATATAATAAGTGGTAAAAACAATTCAAATGGAACTAACTGATAACGAAATCAAATACTTTTGCCCAAATTTTTATCATAAAATTAACGACATCTTTGTCCTCGTTGTGGTTGGTCCAATTTGGTTCCCTCTCATTACCATATCTGCCAGTAAAATTAACATGAGGGGAGAATCAAAAAATTCTCGAGTCCTTGCAGTTATATTTTCGAAATACTCAATCACTTTGTCAACTGATTCGATTTCGTGTAAGAACTTTATGAGGAATTCAATTTTGTCTTGATTTTGAATTCCTAATACTGTGACGCGTAGATCGCAAAATTCAGTTTTAATTGGTAAACCTTTGAATAATCCTCTGTCTTCGCTGGTTTTTAAACTGAATTCTCCACTACGACAAGTGACGACAACTGTCATTTTTTTCATTTCTCTCTTGTAGAGAATTTTCAATATTTTTTTTCTTTCATTCGCTGCAACTTCATCTAATCCATCCAAAATGAGTAAAATTTTCTCCTCGTCTTTCTCTATTATTCTTTTCACTTCTTCCGGTTTATCGAATCCAGAAATCTCCATTAATTCGACAATAGCATCGATGACTGAATTGCCTCGTAATTCTCTAATCGATAGTAAAAATACAAAATGAAATCGTCGCGTGTATTTTTCGCTAACAGCCCAATCGTGTGCAATTTTAGTAGCCAAAGTTGTTTTTCCATAACCTGGTAAACCCTCGACGAGAATTCTTTTGGTTTCAATTTCCTTAAACATTTCGTGTTGATGAATCTCTCGATTAGATGAGGTCAATTTGAGTTTTACGTAGAATGGGTGTATGGGTATAATTCCATTCTGTCTCCCATCCATGCAACTTGAGGAATGTTCAGTTCTTTATAAAGTTCTTTCAATTTGTACTCCATTAACTCTACTATTTAAAGTATTAAAATCTGTTATAACGTAATTACATATTAAGTAAAAATACCTTCATTATCCATAAATGGTTGTATTTGTTTATGGTGACTTAACGCCATCGTAAATGTATCAGTTTCTTTGTTTTATCAGAACTTAGATTTTGACGGCTAAAAACGGTGTGATGCAGTTATATTTGAAATACCAGCCGAGAAGACGCTCTTATTTCGTTTAGTATTCTGCTTGAACATACTGAAATGAGTTTTACAGATTCAAGAGTTTAAATAAATAGTACTTACCTATTACAGTAGCCTTATTAAATGGTTGGTAACACTAAAAAAACGTCTGTTATTAAGGATCTTTTCTGTTTCAGTTTATCAATATTTGATAAGATAACTTTCACTATTCTGTTTGAATATACTCAAATCAATTTCGACTGTTATATATTTAATGCAACTTACCTAGTTCGTACACCTACTAAATTATAATGTAATTTTACAAAATATCCTGTTTCACTTTGATGAGATAACGGATTTTAAAATAATTCTACATTTGAAATAAACACAAGAATTAAAATTTAACAATTGAAGAGCAAAAAGTTACTTGAAAATATTTGACATTTCAAGTTTCTTACCGAGTATTCCAAATGAGAGGAAGGAAAAGGCATTTCCATCCGGTGCCAAGTCAAAACCTGATAGTTGATAATACGTAAAGGTCACAAGTAGAGGATAAGTAAACAAACTAACAATTTATTTTACACGTTGAGTACCGGTATTACATATTAGTAACAGAAAACTTTGAACATGTTTAATTTGAACAGGAAATAAGTTTGGGTGTAAAAGTGTGCTGGGGCCATACGAGCATTGAACAAAATAATTAAAGGGACATCTGTATGTCATTCATGAATGAATTTTTATTGATGGCAAGATAATAAATAAACTTTAACACCTTTATCGGTCATGAGAGTTTTCCCTTTTAACAACTGGCCATGAAAACTTCAATTTAATTATGTCAAGCTTGCCAAATTGCGCCAAATGAACAACTAGTGGCAGAATAAGAAACTCAAGTTTGAATAATTCGGCTATTGGCGGCGCATAATATTACAAAATTGAAATTTAATAATTGGATGAGTTTTCACTTTTAAATTGTCGCAGTTATTCAGTCTTCAGATTGAAAAACATGAATATTGATGAATATTGGGAATTTCAATGTCCGTTAGTAAATTTATTTGCCCCTCCCAGTAGTTGTTTATACATCCTGTAATCACCCGCTTTGCACTCCGAGAGTGTCCAATCGTTTTTAAATATGCGACGGGTAAGAAGAAATATTGTTACTTTTTTTTTTTATTCTAAACATCTCATGCTTTTCCTAAGCTAACCAATGATTATTCATCCGCGATGCGTGGCGCCGCCTTGTGACAAAATGCAGCCATTTAGTGTCTTCTTTTAGCGTAGGTGGTGGTGCAACATTTTGACATTAATTTGCCTAAATGTATAATTCAGTTGCCAAATTTTGATGAAAATGAAAAATCTATTATTAATTTAAAATCATCATATATTTACTAATGTCGTCTACAAAGTCGAGAGTAAAGTACAACTCATTACACAAAATAGTGGAAAATATTATATTTTTTAACAATTATCAGAAAAAGATTCATACTCGGCCGGGTGATTTACTTTTTAGGTAGTTTGTTTATTTTCGTCCATTTCACTTATTTTGTTCAGGTAGTTCAGTGACCGTTTCAGTGCGCATAAATTGAGTTGCCTGATACCAGTTACAAGTCTCACCACATATGATGTGGCCATAGTAAACGATGGGAAATGAATTGGAAACGATGTTTATTGCACTGATGTCAGACAAATACTGGCTGAATTTTATTACAACAATGATGTGGCTATACGAGAAATTACAATGAACAATCGGATAGATGCAATTACAACAACATGGTTTGGTGTTCTCCTTGGTAGCGCCAGTGCCCACATATTGAACAAATTCTAGACTGACTCCAGATCTTCCTCAATGCAATACATTCTCTATTATTCGTAGTACTTTCCCATCAATACCCATGTCTTCTAATCTTTCAGTTACTAATTGAAAGAGTCGAAAGCCGTTTTTAAATCAATAAAGTATGCATAGAGCTTACCACTTTGCTATTTTTTTCAATAATTTCATGCATACAGTATGTCTACGATACTTAGCTAATAAAGTCACATTTCAACCCTAAAGATGAAGTTAAAGAAGTTTGTACAAGTTGTGCATGTTGTTGTAACTGATTAAAGTAATTTAAGAATTATTAAATGAAGGGCAAAGGAAAAAAATATTACAAAGACATGTAAAGAAGTAAAATATTTTTATAGTGGAATTGCAGGGTTCACTAAACGCTCACGGCTTCACAGTTTTGCCAGGAGTTTTTTTACTTTGCCGCGAGACCGCGCCTCTGGTGACGGAATTTTGCCGTCGGATTTTGGTGTCAACTACACATTAAAAAGGTTATCGAAAGCTTAGCAGTCTGACTGTTGTGCTATTAAACTTAACATCAATTTTTATTTTTTGCCGTGAGTTTAGTTCAAATTGCCGTGAGTATAAGGTTTTTTTCACGGCAATTAGCTGGGAGAACTAAATTGTTTTTAGTGAACCCTCGAATTGCCCAAGTAAAAAAATTTGCAAAAATTTTGCAAAAATTTTTTGCAAGTAATTGGCCGCTTTTTTTTAAACAAAATTTTTGCAAAATATTTGACAATTTGCAAAAATTTCATAAAAATTTTACAAATTTTTTGTAAAAAAAGAAGCGGCCAATTACTTGTAAAATTTTTTTGCAAAATCTTTGCAAATTTTTTAATTTGGGTGGGTAAACTGAGATGTGTTTTACCCTGTCTTGTTTCTTCTCAACTCTAAATTCGTTTATCATGTTACGTTGATTGACTTTGAAAACGGCCAATTGAAATATAGTGTACTGCATTACTAACAATATTTAATAGAGAGAGAATGGACAGGCCTAGAAACATTGAAATAACTGTTCCAATATCACACATCAGTTTAACAAATTCAATGCTCAACTCTTCTTTATATATTTCTTGTAGATTGCTTTCTAGTTCAACTGTGACAGCTTTTGGAATGTCTCCAACTTCATTTAAATCTAGTATGACATTAGTAAATTCAACGTGTGGAATAAATATGTCTTGGTTGCAGAGAGGTCTACATTGACATTTGTTGTAAGAATAAACATCAATGAACAGTTGCAGGTAAACATTTTTGGTTTGTTTTGCTGTTGCGTATGTAGAACATGCAGGCATAACGGATGAATTGAAAAATGGTAAACTGCAACAAGAAAATCATATCTTTTTATACAAGATATTAATGCAGTTATTTGCCCAACAGAAACTGCAACCATTTTTGAAATGACTGCACATGATCCAAAAATTTAACCTAACATAATAATGAGTTGATTGAAATTTTTTTTTCTGTAAGTAGCACCACAAACACTATAAACAGTTTACTAAAAATGATGATGTAAAATGAAAGTGAGTCATGTATTCAACACTTTAGAGTTTATAAAACATACCTGCAGTTTATAGTGGATTCCCCAAACAAACGATTGAAACAATCATGGCCACATTTTTTATGTTCACTCTGGGTTATGCATGGGTTGGTTGGTCTGTTTTTTCTCATGTACTATAATAATAAAACACGTGTAACATATTTCAATTAAAAATTTCATCTTACCTTTTTTGTCGAATACTTTATACGCAATCCAACTCTCACAGGGTGGAATATATATGAGGTATAATCAATTTGACCATCTTGAGTCATTTTGAATATCTAAGAAAGAAGATTTTTATGGGTTGTCCATTTCTAAACGTAAACATGCGTTTTACTTTGCTGTGAATATTACAGCCATAGAGATAGAGGATTTCCCAAAAAAGTGATTGCTTTGTTTCAGACGAATTTACTTCTGTTGTAAGAAAAATTTTTAACAGTAAATGTAAATATTTAAAAAAAATGTTTAAAAAATATGAAGAATAAGTAAACAAAGACATAATATTTGAACTGGGGAAATATAATTAAAATTAGTATGACATCAAATTATTAATAGCCTAAATAAGTTAAACATTATATCACTTATATCACACTTGCGGTCAATCGATACATTACCCTGTTCCACACAGTTGCCAAACACAGTTGGGTATATAGAAATCTTTCCAAATCTTCGATTGTAATAAGCAGGATTAAAACTCCGTAACTAAAATAGATTTATACAGACGAGTTATAAAAAAAAAAAAACATTTTTTTTTATTTTACTTTGTCATGAAACCAGTTAAGACGACTGAAATTGAGGTTATCATTCCATAAACTAATGGAATCATTTTTATAAGTGGGCGAATCAAGTAGGTGTAGAATGTCTACATCATTAACACAGGAAAAATCCAGTTGTTTCACCAATTTCTTCTGTTCAAGAATTTTTTGTGAATCATAACATATCACTAAAGGTGGTATGAATTGATAATTTTTCAGTTCAATGACAGTATTGACAGGATAAGTCAGATATAAACTGATTCGTACGTATGCATCGTAACAAGAGTAAGAAAATCCAATTAATATTAAAAATAATTTTAAAATTTTCTTTATATGATGATTAGATTTCAAAGTATTCTCTCTTTTCTTGTTGAGTTGAAATTGATTCAAAATTTTTTCTTCCAATGGAGATTTCTTCTTTAATTTAATTACTCCGTGGTGAATGTTATTAGCCAGTACATGGATCAAAGAGATGGATGAACTTCCCAAATACAAACCCAAGAAACCCCCAATTTCGCATAAAAGTGAAATTAAATCATAACACAAGTATTCGCGAAAAACTTGTACATAATTTCTTTCTGATTTCAGTTGGAGCATCACTTTATCCATAAGTTCGAGTTGGTAATTAATTGTGAATACCACTTTTTCACATTCCCTTTGACATTGGCATTCTTTGATTGGATTTATATCCTGTAGGATTTCCAAAGTGTGAAAGTAATCGCATGTTAATTTGTCTGCTTTACATTTTTCCTTATTTGTTGGTGGCATAAATGGGAATCTACACATAAATTAGTTAGTAAGGGAATAATTTTATTAAATGGAATTGTTACTCACTGACAGGTGAAATGTGATATTCGTTTGAGTTTACAATCATTAACGCATTTGTCTAGTACAGTAAAATCAACACATGGAAATTTCTTCCTATTTACAAACTTGAACTAAAAGAAAGTTCACTTATCAGGAATATTAAATTTATTTTCTTGTACCTTTTTGTACGAAAAACTTAAAATATGTTTGTTCTCTGTAAAAATTTCATATAGTATAGAATCTAGTTTATTAAGGATCTTCACCTGTAATTGCATTATAATATCAAAAATTGTGATAATCAAAAACTATTTTAATTTTTTACGTTCATCCAATTTTGGGCTACATAAAATTGAATCCAAGTTTCAACTTGTATTGGTAAGGGTTCAGCTAAAAAATATTCCAATTTGTAGTGTCAGTCTTTCAGTAGACTAAACATATATATACATTTGGTATTGTTTTATAATATTTTCGATCAATTTTGTACTTTTTTAGTTTACAAAATTTTTAAAAACTTAAAAATCATTAGACTGCTAACAAAAAAATGCAGTAATTTGACTTATTTAATTCTTTACCTACCATTTTGAATGACTGTGGCCAGGTATCTGACATCGAATTGGTTTGAAATAGTAGTTTTGTTGAAAACTTTTTTTCTTCCCTGTTATTATATATGTACAATATTAGTAAGGAAAACACTTATGTCTAAATCAAGTCTTATGTACCATGTGTACTGTGACGTTTTGGACTTTGTCTGTCAGATTATAACATTTATAGAGACTTTCAATTGTAGTAATGTTGTCGTAAAAGAATGGCTCATTCAGGCAATCTGATGATCACAGCAAGTTTTTTTTTTCAAATTGATTTATTTAGATATATACGTACTTGGGCTCCAGTCAGAAGATATATTTATCTTGAGATTTTTTTCTTGTAAAGCTTGTGTACACGGTCCGTCTGTATACAATCCTAATTGAATTTGTGGAAACCCTTGATCGCTTTGGTCATCTATTTCCGACTGAACTCGTACAGGTTGTTGAATGTAATAGACAATTCTTTCAACGCATTGGTAGATACATAAAGATGTGGCAATAATTATGATGATGAACCAACACAAACGATACTTTTTTGAAAACTTCTTGTCTTTGACATTGCTCCATTCAGGTATTAACTGAGCACTTTCCATTTCTGATTTCAAAATCTTTTGAACAATCTGCCTCACAATGTTTCTACGTCTTAAAGGATGCATCTTACAAAACAATACGTTTTTACTGTTCGTTTCGTATTTTTCTTTTATCACTAACTGTAAAAGAGGCCAATGAGGAATGAATGAGAATCCTCTAACTTTGCTATTTTTTACGATTTATTAATAATTTGAAACTTATAAATGGTTTTATAATTAGAAAAATAACTCAAGTGTTGGATATAAAACTATAATTATAATAAAATAAATTTAATGTTAACTTTTATGAAGGTTAAGTTATAATTTTTGTCATAATTGGATATTATTATTATATTATAGTGGGATAATTGAAATTTATAAGGTAAATTTGCCTACATTTTTTAATGTTATGTTATACATTGATTGATATTACAAAGTTTTCAAACGCAAATACAATTTAAACTTTTATACTTACAATTAGCTCAGTCTGTGATAAACTGTTGACGCAATAATATCTGTATGAGTCTTGTTCTCACTTTCTCTCCAAACTTTCGATTATTTTCAATTCAAGTGCTGAATGTAATCAAGTAGAGTGCAATTTATTGACAAGAAATAAAATAAAAAAGCACTTAATGTGTTTTAACAAATCGAAAAACATTAAAAAAATTGATATTGGTAAGTGCACTTTGAAAAAGATAGAAATTTATTTTAAATGAAAATTTCAAAGAAAGAATTGTCTAACAAAATGAACATTAAATTTTTATTTCAAAATTCATCCTAAATATCATAAATGCTGTTTTATCCCGTTTAATCAATCAGCTTGCAGTTAATAACTTGAGTTATGACAAAAAATATGATTACGCTTAATTTATTTAAACAACGAATTAATTACATGTCACAGCAGGTATAGTTTTAGAAATAGGAGTAACAATTACAAATTATTCATATCAGTTAAAGGGACACTCAACCCCTAAGACAAGTTGGGTTTAAATGAAAGATTGCAGACTTCTAATTACGTATGCAATACTTAAATTTCTTAATTTTGAACCGTTATTTAGTTTAAAATGAAAACATTCCATCACGTGATGAAAATCAACCAATGTCAATTAAATTGTCAATCAATTGTCGTGGACCAGCCAGTCCACAAAAATTGATCCCATTGGTTGGTTTAGATAACGTGATGGAATGTTTTCATTTTAAACTAAATTACGATTCAAAATTAAGAAATTTAAGTATTGCATACGTAATTAGATATTTGCAATCTTTCATTTAAACCCAAGTTGTCTCAGGGGTTGAGTGTCCCTTTAACTGTGTCAACTTGTGATTTGAATAATTTAAAACATTCCATTCTAATTATAATTGTACAAATATTTTAATCAAATCACATGATAGTAAAGTACTGCGCAACCCATGCAAAATTTGTGAACAAATTATTTTTTTTTATATAAGATACAATTTCGGTTTCCGCATTTGACTTTTCATAATACCACTGTGCATCACACATAAAAATAATTTTCACGAACTGCAAATTATTCTCCATCTTTAACAATTCTAATACAATTGCTTTAACCACCATTGGAAGACCAGATATGGTAAAACGAGTCAAGTTCCTCAAAGGATTCAATTCCCGTATTATACTAATGAAATTATTAGCCTCAGTGATTTCAGTTAAGCACAATTCTTTCAAATCGACACAATTTTGAAATAAAAATTTCAACTGAGAAACATCAATAGTCCCAAGTATTTGAAGTTTCTGCAATTTCCTAAATGACGTTATGCAATATTTTTTTTTCAAATTGACAATTGGCTGATAGGTAACTCTACTCAACTCCAACAATTTTAAATTAGGGCACGTGTATCCTATC
>JAQGAS010001941.1:0-13894 GCA_034686365.1 Pachymerium ferrugineum
GTCTGGATTTGGATTTAAACTCAATATCATAGAAAATCCATCTGACTTATTCCGAAATACATCCCTACTGTAAAATGTAAAACCGACTCGACCTGTGAACGCATGTAAAAATATTAGCAAGCAAGTTTTACTCTTTTAATTCTATTTAACTCATTAGTGTAGCATATTTCCAGTTTTTCGTCTGTTGCAATTGCAGCTCTCGAACTCGCCTCTCTTCCTTTTCCTGTTGTTGTTGTTCATTCAAACGTTTTGTCCTTTCCGCAAGTCTTTTTCCAGTTGGAGACAAAATTGGAAATTTTAATAAGTTTAAAGTAGTTCCTGGTTTAAAAGAAAGAAATGTAAGAACACAATGCAAACATTGCTTGTAATGAAAACCAAGTATTAAACCTGGCCAAGGTGATATTGTAGCGCGTTGAATAATATCCACGGCTTGTGACTTGCAAAAATCAGATTGAATAAGCGCATTAAAAAGTGATGACTTCCCTACATTCGTACACCCAACTAAATAAACATCACCTGAAAAAATAGGTAAACCAATTTAGTTTCATAAAAACTTCATTTAAACTGAATTTTACCTTTCATACCCCACTGGCTTTGTAACTTGCTAATTAAATCTTCAATTCCATAACCAGTTTTAGCACTTACTAAGCACACATGCTTAACATTTCTTCCTGTATCAACACCAACATCTTTCAGACTTTGTATCAAGCTAGCTTTTATCCTTTCCACATATCCATGTCTATCTTTTGGCATTAAGTCAACCTTATTGCCTACTACACAAATCGGCCGATTTTTTCCAATTATATTCACCAGACCTGGCCATATACTGATAGGAAAATCCAATAAATCAACAACCAGGATAACTAAAGCAACTTTACTTTTAATTTCGCTTAAAAGCTTCGAATATTGTTCAGGAGGAATATTAACTCCCAAAGCAATATTATAGTCTTTTAAAAAATGACATCTCTGACAAATGAGAGATCTTAAGTCTTTATTGGTAGCCCCTTTAAATATTTCCCTTGGAATAAAACCTGGTAGGCCAGTGTCTTGACAGTGCAGCAGCGCCCCACACCCGCCACAAGGAATTGTACTAGCAGCAATACTTGGATCTGATGTTCCGTATTTGCTGCTTTTTAATACTTCTAAATCATAATCCTCATCATTATGGTAATCAGATTCCGTGGAGTGGACTGAAGATAGATTTTTCAACCTTTCTTTAAGGGCTTCAAAAGTTTCACTTGTCATTGTCAAAGTTGAATTGAGATTTGTGTGAATTGCATAGGGATATGAGATTTTTTTCGGCTCATTTTTCTTAGTGTCCTCTTCTATTCTTTCGGTGGTAATAATGTGCTTTTTTGGCTTTAAATCATTAAGAAATAATTGTGCTATTAAAGAGGGTTCGACTTCAGTAGGATTTTCTTCATTCCTTCTAAATCTTTCTAGAAACCGCTCCAGTTTCTTCTTACGTGCTCTTTCGTACAAGGTAGTATTGAATACCTGTGATGGCAATTTTGGAGCTGGTATGTCAAATAAATTACTGTCGGATTCATCGTCTGCTGCTATTATTTCATTTAGTTCCGCATTTTTATCTGCTTCCAATACGCGGGTTAACTTTTGAGTTCTGAGTCCGGCTAACCTCCTGTCTAGAAATTTAGCAGAAGATTTTGTCAAAAGACTAAACCGATGCATGTTGCAGTAATTACTGCAAACCGGAAGCACGTGAGTCAAATTAAACAGGAAGTAAGCTGACATGGCAAACATAATCAATATTAAAAAATGATCGATAGTTTTACAAAATGGAGGCTTTGGACGAAAACACCTGTGAGCAACTTGCTAAATGTTTGGAATTGCTTACCACAACTCACCCAAAACAAGATAATAATGAACATTTGAATACAGTTAAAAGGATTTGCAAGTATCTCTTAACTAATTACTATTACTCACACAATAATAAATGGGATAATTCAAATTTCAGGCAATCAGATAATTATGTGAAACGGGCTTATCGAATATTGATGCATCAGTTGGAGAAAGAACATGCTGAAATAAGGTTATTTTCGCTTAATGTTGTTGACGAGCTATTCAAGTAATTAAATAAAATACAATAAGTGTAATCAAGACTTAAAGATTTGGTGTGTTTAGGCGCTCACACATTTTCAGAACAGAATTACTGGCTGAGTTTCAGTCGTTTATGGAATTGACAATTGAGATTGATCCTGATTACCCCTTACCTCCGCCTAAATCAATTGCAAAGGATTTAAAACTTAAAGCTTGTAAATTAATTCAATCATGGAATGATAAATACGGTAATGGGTATAAACAACTACAATTAGGATACAGATTTTTAAAGGATTGCAAAAAAGTATAAAGTTTATTCTTTAATTAAAGTGTGATAATAAGTTAGTTTTTACTTATCAGGTTGATTTTGTTGACTTGGAAGCAAGATCCATTGCCGAGAGAACTAGAGAAGAGCAGATCAGTCGCCAGAGAATCGCTGTTATTAAAGAAAATGTACGGCAAGTGCTGTTGATTTTAAATGGTAAAGTTAAAATAAGGATTGCTGATGCGATTCAGTTAATTTTTTAATTTTTTTATTAGATAAACAAAAGGAAATTGAAAATTGCATAACAGAATTTAACAACGGATTTAATTTACTACAACAGTCAATAGATGACATATTTACAGAAGAAGATTTTCAAAACCCTCAACCTTGTTGTTCAAAGAGTACAAATGACACTCTTGCAGAAGAATTAAATGCTGAACAAATGGCTGAGATTGAAACTATTAAAGACCCAGAGGAATGTGAAGAAAATACTTCTTTGCTACGTTGTCACGGTTTGGTTTCACATAAATATAATATACCTATTGAAGTTGGTAGGTAAAATTAAGACTAATTTAACAAGTAAAGTTATACAGTTCAACCCTTTCAGATGTCAAGAAGAAAATTGAGATTAATAAACACAATAGTGCTATCGTTGTAATTCTCCAGAATGCAGTCAAACTAATTACGAAAAAGTATTTCCCTATGGTCACCAAATGGATCGAACTATTCACTAAAGCCGGTGATCAACAAGAAAAGTTAAAAATCGTTATTAACTTGAAGCATGCTTTGCAAACAGTTATGGATAAATACAAAGATTTAAATCTACCTGTTGAAAGTATTGATGGGTTAGAGAGCGATGATAGTGATGATGATTTCATTGAAGTACCTGAAAAGGAAGGGTACCTGGATCTTAACTTAACACCATCTGGCATTAGAGTTAAAAGTGAAGACGAACGCGATCCCACATCTCTCTTAGCTAATTTGAAAGCTTTAAGTGAGAAATTGGCGAAAGGGTATACACACATGCAATTTTCTAAACTAAAACATAATTATTATTTTTCGTATTTTAGAAACACAAACATTAATCTTGCGCAACCATCTAAAGGGTAATATTTAACTCAAACGTCGTAAGTAAATTAAAACATTAATTTTATTTTAGGAATTCATCATTAAAAATTAAAAATATTGAAAAATCTAAATTGCTTACTAATGCGCCTCAGGTCAGATATGACGTTGATTTAATTAACTGGGAAGAAAAGTTGGAACCACCTACTGTGACAAGGCAAATCATATTTTTCAATTAGGTGGTTAATTTGTATATTAAATGAATCCGATAGATTTCAGGGTTTGCATCGGTTTTGGCAACCCCAGGAAAATGAAACCGAAGAAATAAAGAAGCCGGTATTTCATAAACTATACCTTTTGTGAAATTTGTGATGATAATGCTTATTATGTAGGATCAAACAAACTTATTAAGACAAAGGAAAATTGATTTCAGTGGAGACTTTAAACCAGTTAAATGGCAATGCCGAGCACTCTTACCAAGTGGTAAACTTTGCCCCCGTTACGATCGATTTAAAGTAAAAAATTATTTAATCCGACTGCTACACTTGCATCAACTTTCCGTTTCTCTATACAGTGTCCACTGCATGGAATAGTAATTGCTAGAGACGACTCAGGCAATCCAACTAATATCGAAGATATTAAAAGGCTGAAGGAAGAACAGGAGAAAGTGGATAAAGGTTTGTACAAAGCGCTTCACTGCATTCCACCTAAGACTTATAACTACGCGTCTTGAATTCAGCAAAACCTCCAGATTGGCAAGATCCAGTTTTGTTAAAAGAAATTGAAGCAGCAACAGGACTTGATTTAACAGTCGGCAAAAAATCGAGGAAAAAGAAAAAGCCAGACTCTGAGTTAACAGACATTAAAGAAAAACCGACACCACGAGCAAGACTAGAGAAAAAAATTCTCAGCAAGTAAAATAAACGTTTTTTCTGTGTCGCAAAAAAGTTCAATTTATTAATGGATTAATTCGTACTACGAATAGGTCAGCAATGAAACGGGTTTCATCCACTCTAGACAATGCAGACTACAAAAGACACAGAGATAAATATGGGGATCAGTTCAATTATTTTGCAAATTAACTTATAATAAAAATATATTTTTGTATAAAAATAAACTTCGTATATCAACTTGCCACGCCATCATATGAAATGATTAGACGTGGGATGTTAGGGAAAGGATCATACAGAAAATTTAATGAAAGTAAAAAAAAATTATTATCAAGAATAATTCTAAACTTGTAATTGTTGTCATAAAAAAAAATTTTATGTATATTTATTAAAATAAAACAGAATCTAAGAAATTGGAAAATTAAATTTCCATTTTTCTTGTAAAATAAAAAACAATTTTTGATGCATAAAATTGCTTTGCAATAGTTGTTTTCAAAAAAAAAAACTTAAGTTGAATCAGCGGTGGTTTTTTTATTTTTTACTCTAAAAATCTCATGCATTTCCTATACTATCCAATGCTAATTATCCGCGATGCATGGCGCCGCCTAGTGGCTCAGGTGTTTTTTGCCCCGGAGAGCAGGTCTCTATATTGCGGTGGTCTTGGCACTACTCTACCACGAATTTTGCTTCACCTTTGGGAAAGGCATCAAACAAAATCTTCTACAAAGCAACTTTAAAATATGGTTGTCAGCGCGAGCGGGGCTAGTGCGAGAAATTTATTCGTAGAATCTAAATTAAGATTAGCTGAACGGATTCAATTTAATGTCAACAGTGCCGGATCTGTAGCACGGCAAATTGTTAGAGGCTCAAAATCAAATGAAATCTTAATGCACACTGCTCGCAATTTTGCGCTGCAAGAATACGCCTTAGAGAATTCCCAAACGGTACACGTGCTTATCTTGTAATACTGACGTTTGTAACTTTTTTGAACATTTTAAACTAGAATCTCAAAAAAATGGCGCAGTTAACGGCACATCTTCATCTCCAGTAAGTGCAAAATACCGGAAAATTGACATGGTATCCTAATTCGTAAATTAATTTTTTTTTAATATTAGAATGGAAGCATTGCAGAAAAGGTGACTTGATCATTTGATCGTTGGCATACCTTCGGTGTGTTTTATCTGGTCTCCTCCGTTTTTAACATTTTAATGGAATCGTTTCAGTGCTGAAGTTGTTGAAACAGTAAGAGACCAGTTAGCACACATTCAACGTTGAAAACCGAAGATTAATTACAATTTTCATTTTTCATACAAATTAACAGTTAGCGCAACTTGATTTTATATTACTTATAAGACGTTCTACAGATTGCGCAAAAAAAAATCCTCGATCGGAGGGTAAGTTTTATAAGTCAAGTTTGCGTTAACTCCTTAATATATGTATATTTTTGTATCACTTCAAAAAGCTTTAGCACGAGTTCATGTTGAATGTTCAAACGACTATTTATAGTCAAGTCCAAACGATTGTAGTTTAAATAAATTGATTTCGGTTAGGTCTTACAGTATGTTTTTTTTTTTAAATTCGGAAATAACGAGATATGTTGAATGTCAAATTTAAAATAAAAGAAATCAGAACACAGATGAGGTGACAACCGCCATAAAACGTTGACTACTTGTTACGAACAATAAATAAGAACATAGTTTAGTATCCATAATAATGCAAAATAAATTGCTACTCAATATTCAGCCTGCCATTAAAAATTTCTTCTCAATTTACATGCCTTATTTAAACTTTCAGTAAAAGATTTTGTGCGTTAACTGGAGTGGTTTTCGAAACGCATAGCTCAATGTTGTTCAACAATAAAAGGTAAATTACAAGTTCAGTCATTTATTTGACACTTCTCATACAAATTTATGTGCAGTAATGAGATGATTAAAAAGTGATTAAAATTGCGATACTAACCACTTTATTCTTTACAACCATTCAAATCAATAAAATTAATTTTTAATAAAACCTTTTTCTTGATGTTTCTTGTTGCTTCTGGAAGACCATGATCCCAACTACTACACAAACTACTACTCCAATTAAAGCGCACATCACAATGGCAAATAATTTGAGCCCTGACATTGGAGGCACTTCAGGATCATCGATATGATCTAAAGAAAAAAATAACAAAATTAATTGTCATTAACACTTATAATAAAAATATGGAACCTCTAGGAGGCGAAAAATATGAAGCCGATGGAATAATATTGCTTCTGTCTTCCGTTTCAACCGCAGGATCTGTTTCAAGCTCGTACACTTTTATGTTGATGACATCGTGGTTGTCTAAATTAAAGCAAATATATTAACGACTATACTGAACCCTTGTAACATTTAAGACAATACCAGACAATTCTCCTGTAGCTGCAGAAACGCCAAAATAATATCCAGTGGGTAACTGAACACCTTTAACCGAAAAACATTCTTTCCATGAAGCTTTATTTTCAATATCTGTTGAAACCTATGAAATAAATTTTAAATAAATGAAAGGTACAAGAACTTAGAGGGAACACTTACTGTAAGTGTATCTTTCTCGTATCGAATCAGTACATAACTATCGTGATTTAAATTTCGAAACTTCGATTCACAGCCAGCAAGTTCAGTATGCGTTCCATCGCGGTCGTGATCGTACTTTAAAGTTCCATTATTCACCATGGCGGAAATGTAGGGATGCCCATGCTAACAAATCGAATAAGTATTGAAAATTTATGAAAATAATTTTCATTACGTTGTGAGGTCCGTTATGATTGCTGTAGGTGTCTAAAAATATTGCTAATCCGTGAAATAAATCCTTGCTTCCAAATACCGGGCCTAAGTATGAATGTTAGTTAATTTTAATGACATTGATCACACTGAAACTTAACTCGACTTACCTAGGCCTCTTTCCTTCACATACCAAACGGCCATTCCATCACCGAATAAATGATCTTTGCCACCACCATGAACTTTAAATTGTATTTGCATTTCCCAACTTTTCGTTTTACATGGCTAATATGAAAATAGTTACATTTCAACATCATTGGCACACGAAACCGGTAGGTAGACGTTCAATTAAAGTTACTCTTTTACCGATAAATTCCAAATTGCTCCTTGTTTACTTTGAACATCGTGGGTTAACCGAATATAATTACTTGTGACAAGCGTTGATCCTATAATATTCCAATAAGGGATTTGAAGTCCAGCACCTAAGGAAAACAAATTATACTTAATTGCAAGTGGTAATAAATAATTTATTTTTACCTTGATAAGGTTTAATAAGTGAATGCTCTTTTTTTAGATAATCTTTAGTATTCCATTGCGAATAACCTAAATTTATACAACTGAATAACAGTGCAACGTATGACATGTACCATCCCACAACACCCGACGCCATGTTTTAGAGAAGGTCCTCTGAGAAAACCTGATAATAAACACAATTCTTCAATTTTTTTATTGCAGACTGCAAATAATTTAGAGCTGTAAAAGTTTAAATGAAACATAAAAATCTCTTTTTGTGTCCATTTAATCATCAGAACTCTCTTTATAACAAAACTGGACGGATATCATACATCACCCTCGAGCCTAGAGAGATTAGTATCTGGTATACAGAAAAGGTGATTCGTTTTCATTATTAAAAACATGCTTTGTTAAAGTGTAAATAAGATAAATGTGTCATTTTTTTGAAAGCTAAAGAAAACTTCTTCCCTAATTTATACGCATCTTACACTTCTTTCACATTTTACATTTTTTTAATCTAATGTTATTGTTATAGCGAAAAGGTGATTCTTCCTAGTGCAACTTGTTCTATCATCACTGCGCTTTTTTTCTACCTTTTAAACTTTATAATACTTCCATTTGTCAGCTAGTGTCACTACATCGAACATGAGCTTTTATATGCTAGTCCGACGTACAATTCCTCAAACCTATTTTTGATATATAAGAATTGAAGGTTGGTATTTCGTACACATTTTCTGCCTTTACTACTGCACAAATGTCATCAGATGACATTTTCACAAATTTGTAATTAATATTTTCTTTTGTCACAAAGGCAGATGAAAACCTCTTCACCATTTTAAGTACACAATTGAATGATGCCAAAGAAAGATGCAAATTCCTCCCCATCGGTTCGATATCACAGGTTGGCGAGAGTGGATGGCGATGACTTCGTTGATCTCCAAGTATGTTTGTGATTTAAGCCCTTTTCTTGCTTTCTCTAATACAGGCCTTTTTTTTTCCTAGTTTGAAAAACCAAGAACGAAAATACCATGGAAAGCGCTTTTCTTGGCTTCGGTTTTATTTGCTCTGGGCTCATGCCTAATCATCGTATCAGCTTTATTAATGTCAGGTTACATAGACGCAAAGGTATTTATTATTTTGTCGTCTTGCAGTATTGTTCTGCTGCTATTCTTTGACTTCTGCAGTACGGTGATAGAACGTGGCCACTCCTTATATTAGGATCACTGATGTTCATTCCAGGAGCATATCATGTTAGGATTGCGTATTACGCGTTTAAAGGTTATCACGGATACTCGTTCGATGACATTCCTGATTTCGATTGATTATATAAGGTCAAAATAAGCACAAAATGATGTTTATTAATTTTTAAGTTTGTTATATGGGTGAAATCATTTTGTAATATGGCACATATACATAGTCAAATAAATGTAGAAGTTCGTAAGAAGCGAACGAACGATTTAAACATCAGGTATTATGACAAAATATATATAAAAAGAAAAATTAGCAAATCAAAAAAATACACTGAAAGCGCTTTAAACTTAAACACAGGTCATTTTAAGATTTAAGGGTAATTAAAAAATTTGAGAATTACATAAAAAAATTGTGTATACATCTGTAAACAAAGATATATTTATATATCTTATCTTTTATGAAAATGAAGGTTTATATTCAAAAGTTTTGCTTAATCAAGTTATATTACAATATATTGGTTCAGACTTTCTGAAAAACTAGATCGTATTCAGTCTGCATCTAATTATTTATTAATATCAAATTTTAGTGATAAATTTAGGCATGAAAAGTATTAGAGCATAACTTTCTACTATAATTTAATTCATTATATATGGAAAATAATAGTATATTGGCAATACTATTATCAAGAGTATATAGATACTGTATCTGTATTGCATTGAAATGGAATCCCAATATAAATTGAGTAGAAGGTTTAAAAGATCTCTGTTGAAACATCGCAGACCCTGACTAAACGAATAATTGCACTTTTTATCTGCTCAAGATAATTATTTATCGTTTCATATTATCACGTAAATAACACAATTTTAGTAAAAAAAAAAAAAAAAAAGTTACAATTATACTGTCAAGATAAGGTTACAAAATTTGTTTTTATAGAAGCACGTGTTACCCATTTTTTTAATGGGCCTAAGAAGAAATTTAAATGCAATTCTTATCTAAGTCTTCATCGACTTAAAATTAAGCAACAATAGCAATTCCAATCACAGAAAATTAATCTCTGCATTTACAATTTTTTTTGTGATAACATCCAGAGCACTGACTTTTATTTCAGTGTCTCCAAATATCATTCTAGTTTGTATTTCTCTTTTACCTTCAATGACACCCGTGTCTGTTAGATCTAAATTCAATGTGCCACATTTACGCACCCCTTCGTCAATAACAAATTTGGCATCATCATTTTCGGAACAGTATATATGTAAAGAAATTTTCTCCTGGCTTTTCGTTGCGGGAGTGTAACTCCTCAATACTGCTTCTCCAAGCCCAACTGATTGATCAGTCAAAACAAATTTATCAAATACATCAGCACACCACTCCTGTTTATCTAAGAAAATTAATTTCTCAATAGGATGAACACCTCGGATAAAGCGGTTCAAAACTCCCACCCCATAAGTCATTCGGGACCGTCTTACACAAACGATACTTGGGTCTAATCCGTATAAAACTGCACCCCGAAGAATTGCTAAACTGACTCCTTGGGGGATCATAATTTTCAGCAAAGAATTGAATTTATTCCTTATTTCATGTTGCAGTATTTGCGACTCTGCAAATCCTCCTACCAAAAATAAGTACTGAATAGTGTGTGCTCCTAAGTGACTCAGGACGTCTTCAATATGCTCAATTATTCCTTTAATGACAGGACGAAATAAAGTGCACATTACTTCTGGCTCCAAGCGTAACATTCCTTGTGCAGACCATCTAATATTTTTATTGCCATATTTACGAATTGCGTGTTCAACCTAAAAATAATACTTTATTAATAAATGAATTACGATGTACAGGAATTTCACTTACGCTATTGCCTTTGAATTTTTTATAACTATCAATAAAAGAGAAATTTAAGGCAATATTTTGAGGGTTACTTTTATATGGGCTCGTATTTCTCTTTCTAGCTTCAAAAGCAACCATTAAATCAACATATGCGGCTGGTTTATCAGTTTTAAATTGTGTCATGAAATCAGCGCCAAATATTTCGCTCATTAATTTTTCAAATTCTAAATCAACACCAACTGAACCATAAGGGCCACCTAATGAAAAAAGAGTGTGAAAACCTTTCCTTTGTTGTTGGAATTGAATTATATACCTGACGCTTTATGCAGTTCTTTTAAAGTGCCAACTTTTTCGGCCATTTCATGAACCGTTATGTCAACGGTACCACCGCCACAGTCAACCACCATATATCTGGTCCCTGAGAAATTAGCTAAAACGGTTAATTTTTATCTTTTAAAATGAATGTTTAAAGAATAAAAATCTTTTGTACCTTGACGAGGGTCTTCAATAGCAAGTGCAATATTTTGAACATTTGGGTTAGCTTTTTCAGGGAAAATTGATAAACGGTTTTGTTCAATTCCTTCTGGAATCAGTTGATTCATCCGCAATTTTCTGCAGTAAATAGATGCTGCTTCAGGTTCCAATGCGATTAAGAGTTGGTTCGGGTATTGGGGGGAAGCTAGCCCAGCCTTAGAAAAAAAAATGTTAAATGAGAAAATTATTATAACTTTTCTTAAAAGTTATGACTACAGCCCCAAAGTGTTTCATTATCACATGTTTCTACTTGTAAATATTTTTAGTGCTCAAAAAAATAATTTTAGGATATACCCTAAGCCTCACTTCTCCTAGAAAATTGTAAACACGTTTTGAAGGTGCGGTTACATGTTAACATCTTTTTCAAATGGACAACGCAAGTTTGAGTATACATTAACATCCTAGAAATATTACACCCCCAAAACACCCTTAGTTTGTACATACACGCATTCATTTACTTACTCCATAAGCAGCTTGCCTCATAAACTGTTTTGCAGGCTGCCTCCAAATGGCAGGTACAGTTATAACCCATCGGATATCCTCATTATAAATCTTTGTTGCTGATTGATCACAAAGTTCTTGAAGTGCAAGATCTTTAAAATATTTCAACGCAAATGCGAAAATTGTCAAGGCAGGTTTCTTTTTTCCATTTGTCGCTTCCAACTGTGTTTCACGATTTAAATTCTATATTTTAAGAAAAAAGAATGGGTTTATTACATTCGTCTTTTGTAAATTAATTACGTAAACGCCCTGCAATGGTTTATTTCGACACGTGTAAGTGATCTCACTGACATTGGAATGTAAAACACTGAACTCTTAACATGACCTCAGCATGATGTAAGCTGAGCCCATATAGAGCAGACTTTTGCAAGGAATAAAAGGAAAGTTTTCATTTACCATTTGATGATGTAGGGTCATTTTGAATTTGTCAAAGTAAAACCATTTTTTTGATTCTTTTGGATCCAAGTTGTGGTAATAATCTCTGGCTTCAAATCCAAACTTATAAAACTCTCCTTCTGGTGTAAGTAATAAACAAGTTGGAGTTTTTTGGTTGGAAACACCTGGATCACCGCCTTCATTTACATATATAAAATATATAAAAATAAAATATTTGGAGCAAAAAAAATATATTTCAAGAAAACTTAAATAAATTACCTTCCCATTTTCTCATCATATGAATATTTTCTGGATCTCGAGTAAAACTAAAAGCATATCCGCTAAAAGTAGTTCCAAAATCTACAGCTACTACAACGAAATGTTTGTGATCAAAAGTATCTCGGTTTATAGGTTTCTGTTCGAAAGTTTCTTGTGCAACAACTGCTCCATCAAATGAACTTGTACTCATGTACTGATTATTTTGACTAGGATAAGAAATTGGGCGCAAAGTGTTCACTTTTTCTCGCCGTTCTGTAATAAAACGTTACTTCCATAATTTTTTTTTTTTTGATAAATTAAGATTTTTACCCTTTTTGAGATGCGGTAATGTTGAGGTATTAAGACAGGTTTGATTATTCAAAATTTCTGTTGAAATAAAAGATCAGTCATAGAATCAAAAAGATTATGATTTTATGTTGAATAGCTAAATATAGACTAAAATGCCATTTTAGTCAGCACGATGTTTTCCGAGTTTCTAATTCTGAATTTATAATAAAACTGCCGATAACAAAAAGTTTGTTTAAACACAATATCTTCACCTCATTTGTACTTCACTTCGTTTAAAGCTCTTTTTAAGTGGTAGTCGTTAAAAAAATAGTAGGGGAAGGATGTTTTTTTACCACGTTTTTGTGTATTTTTTCAATAAAAATATTGGCTTACCAGGTGGCAAATCACTTTTTCGTCTATTGCTATTTGCTCTTCTATTTTTCTTGCCGAACAACCAACGCCAAAATCCCCCACGAGTTTCTGCCATATTGAACAATTTTTTCTAACAACAACTGCAAAACTGCTGAGTTTCTCGCCTGCTTCCCCCCAATGCCAGATTTAAACCAGAGTTAAAATAGAAACTCACTATAGCCCTCCGAGTATAATTCACCAGGCTCCACAAAACTAATAAATTAAATCTTTCTTAACTTTGGAATTTATATAAGTGTAATACCAACCTGATTTCTTTGCTTCGATATCAAATGATTTAGATTTGTTAGTTTCATTTGTTACTTCCTTTTTTTCATTTTCATTTTTCCCTCCCTGAGGCAGATTTAATTCCAAATTACCAACATCAATACCAACTTCTCTACAAGTCTCCTCATAATTTTCATTTACTTCAATACCACGATACCTCTCTTCAGGTATAGAGTTTGACTGATCCAAAAACATTTTTGGTAACCGTTTGGTTTTGGCCTCCAGCAACGATCTCCACGATATCCTATAAACACTATTAGATTTATCATCTTTTTTATTCGATTCCTTCTGCGCTGTTGATTCTTTTGATCCAGTTTTTAGTGAGCTGTTTTGATGACTTTCGAATAAATGTTTTTTTTTTCCCTTAACAAACTCCTGCATTTTTTCTTGATCTGTCCATAAACCACTTGTGTAGACGGGAATATATTGTTCTACCTTATCATCATTACAACCATAATTTTTTTTGACCGTTGAAACCGCATTAGATACGTGAATCTCTTCTACTAAATTGTCTGTTTCGCAATATGAAAGTTGACATTTTCCTGCCTTATCGTCTTTAATTTGATCTTTCTCGCATTTGTTAGGCAGGTTTTCGATGTTATCTGGTGCCAACAGTACTAAATTTTTAGATTCCAATGCACTTGCTGTAAACCACTGTTCTTTTTGATTAAAAAAGTGCCCAACTGCGGGTGGT
>JAQGAS010001942.1:0-13893 GCA_034686365.1 Pachymerium ferrugineum
TTGCAAGAATTTGTTCGCATTATTTTTCTAAAACGGTTTCCAACTGCATTACTTGAAAATTTTTTTTCTTGGGAAAGTAATTTATTTATAGCTCAGTAAGCAATATATTCAATGGCTAGACTTAAATTCATCTTGATTGTTTTGGGTATTAAAACCAAATTGAAATGTGAATTTCTGGTATTATAACAAATTTGGAACTGATCACACAATGTGCAAACCTCTACAAATTCCTGTATAAACCAATTCTAAAATAAATTTCTTGAAACTTAAATTTTAAGGGCTGCAACATAATATCTACTGGAATGACAGAAAGCGAGCGAAATGAAATACTTAAATGTACACAATGAATTACGAGAAAAGGTAGCACTTGGTAATCAATCACCACAACCTATAACAGCTGATATGGTAGAACTTGTAAGTGGACCACAGTTTCTAAAGAATTGAATTTTATGTCTTTTTTTTAGGTTTGGGATAATGAACTGGCAATGACAGTTTAAAGATGAACCGACCAGTGTGATTATACGCATGATACAAACAGGACATCAAGTTAGTATTACAAAAGTACGGATTTTTTGACCAAAAGATCGCGTCGCTTTATGCAGGTGATTCTCGACCAGCGTTATCAAAAGCAGTCCAGGATTATTACGATGAAGTGACGGACCTAGGATTGGCAGCAGGTCAAGTTTCTCGTTTAACTAACGTTCCAACTGCAGGAGGAACTGGAGAAATTGCTCATTGCACTCAAGTGATTACATTTCACACTTGTGCATTAGTATATTTAAAAACCAGTCACATGATATAGGTGGTGTGGGCCAAAACTACAGCAGTAGGTTGTGGTAACACGGTTTATGAGGACACAGATGGGATTTGGGCTTTCATTTGCTGCAATTATGAACCAGGGTAAATAGATTTATGTCACTGCTTGAACAGTTTTCGAATATATTCCTTGTTGCAACCTTCTCTTGGACTTTGGAAGGCAAGAGTGGCTAGAACACAAAATTGTTATTATATTATTATAAATAGGTCCGTTTCCTATATAGAGGTAATGTTTGGGAATCTTACGGCAAATGCCCCTCCAATAATGAGTTTAATAAGCAATCTAGTCTCAGGATGGTATGCTGAAGTGACAATCACATATTTCCAGCAGATTTTCCATTTTCCCTTGTGAAAACAATATAAAAAACCATTAAAGACTGGCATAGTAATGAAAATCTCATATATTTATAAATGTACCAATGCTTATTTTATTAGGGTGTAATCAATTTTAGCTAAGTAATTGAAACAGTGACACACTAATAAAGTCTTAGCAGTAGCTGCATTCACAAATATTAAACTAAACTGTGGCTTAGGTGAGTTTAGGTGACGTCACATATGTTAACTGATTTTTGGACTGGATCATGGACACTTGGGTTTTGGTGGTGGACACTTGGGTTTTTTCGGTGGTGGGCAGCATGGAGGTGGACAGCACGGTTTCGGCTTCTTAGGTTTGGCTGGTTGAGGACAACAGAACTTAGGTGGTGGACAGCAGCCTGTTTTCTTGCAAGGCAGCGAGTGGCCAGCGTGATGACGCCTAAAGTTGTCGATCGCCTTGCTGGGAATGAAGTACTCATCAGTGTAGTAGTTTCGCTTGACCACGCCAAAACCAGTTCCGCTTTTGAGTGTGTCCTTGATGACGCTCAGGAGTTCGTATTTGGGCATTGAAACGTCGTGATTTTTTTTAATGTAGCCAAAAACCTGTTCTGGTGTGCCACCGTTGCCACAGTTTATGTGCCGGATTGCTTGTAGAGTTAGTTTGGAGAGCATCTTTGGATCGCTCACACATTTTCGGTTGCTTGGGGAAGCACCAAATGGGTTTGAAAAGAGAGTGTGTCGTTAAACTTATTTAAGCCAGAGTTTACTAATATTTGAATGCAGCTACTTATGTAACAATAATCGACAGCCTTAACACAAATATATTTTTGAAAGTCTATTTTATGTTAATAGTTAATAGCACTAGAAAATAACCCACTCGAACCAGTTACAGACTTTTGCAGTTTATATTAGCTCTATGGCAAGACTTATATTCATCTTGAGTTTCATAACCTATTTGAAATGTGAACTTTTCAATTAAAACAAATTGGGAGAGGACCACACAATGTGTAAACCTCTACAAAAATCTGTAAGAATCTACTTTAAAAATCATTCCTGCTTTTAATTCCAAATTAGAATTTGTAACACTAAAAAACCAAATAAGAAGTAGTTGGTTTCCAATAAGGTACAATTGGAATCTTATTAAGCCTTGTTGGCTTTTTATTGCAAATTTTGCAAAATCAATTTTGCAAGCAATTGACCACTTTTTTTGTGCAAATATTTTTGCAAAAAAAAAGTAGCCAATGGAGTTGGGGCTCATTTAGAGGTAATTTATTGAAACTTGCATTTTAAAGGAGGTGAAATAACATCTTATGGCGTGAAAGACAGTGAGCAAGATGATATATTCAAAATGCACAATGAACTCCGAGATAAAGTATCTCTTACTTGTTAGTAACGAATCACTGCAACCAAAAGCAGCTGATATGATAGAACTAGTGAGTTGACCACAGTTTCTAGAAAAATGAATTTAATTTGTCTTTCTTTTAGGTTTAGGATAATAAATAAGCAATGATAGCTCAGAGTTGGACCAACCAGTGTACGCTTGGGCATGATGATAACAGGAGATCACGTGAATATAATAAAATCCATGAAAACTACTATGTACAATTTCAATTTTACATTAAAGTACGAATTAGTTGGCCAAACCATAGCTGTTGTTAATCTTACGGCAAATGACCCTCCAATAATGAGTTTAATGAGCAATCTGGTCTCAAGATGGTATGCTGAAGTGACAATCACAGATTTCCAGCAGATTTAGTTTCTCATTGTAATGAGATTGCACATAGAGGTGGTCATTACGCACAGTCTAAAAAATTTTTGGAAAAATTTAAATTTAATATATAGAGTTAATGTTTTTGATGATCCTGTTTACCAAAAAGGTGAGCCGTGCAGTAAATGTGATGAGAAATGTGCAGATGGTAGGACTGGTTTATGTTGTAAGTTAATCCTTTCTAATTACGTTGATTGGAGAAATTACATTCAAAGTAAAATGGTGTTTAGCTAATCCAAAGAAAAATGTTCCATTAGAGGAAATGTCAGCATTGAGTAAAACAACATGTGGGAAAGGTGGCAGTGGTGGCGGCGATGGTATTAAAGATATTGGTGTCATGATAACATCAAATTTTTTTTGCTTATTGTGTGTCAATATATTAACATACATTTAGATGTTGATATTCCTTACCACAATAATGAAAAATGTACAGGTATGTAGTTTTTTTGGGTGGTTACTTAATGATTAACACAATTCTCATTTAAAACCTGTTAAAGATTAACAAAGTATTGAAAATCTCAGACGTTTATAACGTGAATTATTCCTGCATGATAACAAATCTAGAAATGATCACACAATCTGCAAACCTCTTCAAAGTCCTTATAAATCAACTCTAAAATGCCATAGCAATTTATAAAAACTTAAAATTCAAGGGCTGCAAAATAACGTCTACTGGATTGAAAGTATAGTTCTTGCTATTGAATGGTCACAACCAAAAGCAGCCAATATTTACTCTCAAGGAACTAAGTAGAGCACTGAATCTGTTAATTATGTGACAGCTGAGTTTTGAATGCACTTAGCCTTTCCTATAAATATTTTGTTGTTTGGTAATGAATAGTTTCATGCTTAATTTCATCAAAGCACAACATCAAAAAAAAAAATGAGGCTTAACACTTTTCTTTAAAACAATTGAAACAGATATGGACATTAATACACAGCTTTAACACTGATATATTATTGAAAATCTATTTAATGTTTGCAATAACACTTAAACAGAACAGATTTGATCCAGCTACAGACTTCTGCATTTTACCTTACTCAATAATCAATATCTATAACCAATATAAACCCAGTAGTTATTATTTTCAATGGCTAGACTAATATTCATCTTGAGTTTTTTGGGTATTATGAACTATTTGAAATGTGAACTTTTTAATTATAACAAATTTGGAAAGCACCATACAATGTGCAAACCGCTACAAAAATCAGTAAGAATCTACTTTAAAAATCATCCCTGCTTCCAATCCCAATTTAGAATATGAAATAATAAACCAAATAAGAACCAGTTGGTTTCCAATAAGGTGCAATTGGAATCTTATTTAGCCTTGTTGGCTTTTTATTGCAAATTTTGCGGAATCAATTTTGCAAGTAATTGACCACTTTTTTTGTGCAAACATTTTTGCAAAAAAAAGTAACCAATGGAGTTGGGGTTCATTTACAGGCCATTTTGGAAACAATGCTTCGCAATGCAAAGTTGGACGTAGTCGATTACCTACATTACTTAAGATTGGCCAAGGTTGTCCCTAAATCGGGCTCCAACCTCATCACTTGAAAATTTTTTTTTCTAATATGGAAGTAATTTATTGAAACTTAAATTTTAAGGGATGTGAAATAACATCTTATGGAGTGAAAGACAGTGATCGAGATGAAATACTCAAAGTGCACAATGAATTACGAGAAAAAGTAGCTCTTGGTAATCAATCACCACAACCCAAAGCAGCTGATATGATAGAACTGGTGAGTTGACCACAGTTTCTGGAGAATTGAATTTTATGTGTCTTTCTTTTAGGTTTGGGATAATGAATTGGCAATGACAGCTCAAAGATGGACCAACCAATGTACGCTTGGACAAGATGTTAACCGGAGATCACGTGCGCATAATAAAATCCCTGAAAGCTACTATGGGAAATTTCAATTTTCTTTATTTTACAGAAAAGTACAAATTTGTTGGTCAAAGCACAGCTTGGTATATAGTTGGTGCAGGTGCACCTCCAAGCACAATGAGAGATCTTGTCACGGAATGGTTTGAGGAAGTGTATGACTTTCCAGAAGATCAAGTTTCTCAATTTACTGACCAGTCAAGCGCTCCAATTGGTCATTACACTCAAGTAATTACACTTCACTCTTGTGCATTAGTATATTTTAAAACAAGTCAAATGTTGCAGTTGGTGTGGGCCAAGTCTGTAGTAGTTGGTTGTGGAAAAACGACTCATAAATATGACGACGGAGGTTGGACTGAAACTTTACTTGCCTGCAATTATGGACCAACGTAAATAGATTTATGTCAGTCTTAAAAACTTTCGAATAATTTAAATTTAATATATAGAGGTAATGTTTTTGATGATCCTGTTTACCAAGAAGGTGAGCCGTGCAGTAAATGTGACAAGAAATGTGCGGATGGTAGGACTGGTTTGTGTTGTAAGTTAATCCTTTCTAATTTAGTTGATTGGAGAAATTACATTCAAAGTAAAATTGTGTTTAGCCAATCCAAAGAAAAATGATAAGTTGGAGGATGTATCAGTGTTGAGTAAGACAAGATGTGGAAAAGCTAGTGGCAACAGTAAAATCAATGAAGATGATTATACAGATAATAAGGACTTTGGTGTCATGATGACGTCAAATCTTTTTTTGATTGTCGGATTACTTTGTGTCAATATTTTAACTTGCATGTTTAAATATTGATATCGCGGACCACAATAATGAAAAATGTACAAGTACGTAGTTTTATGTGTATTTACGTATTGATTGATACAAACAATTCTAATTTTCTGGAATTTTAATGAACCTATTAAAGACTAGCAAAGAATCTACTCTAAAATTTATCCGTAATTGGTCTTGTTTGAGTCTGGGCTCGCCACTGTGAGGTTGCTGGGCCAACTGTAGTTCCAGTCACAGTTGGCCCAGCAAACTCACAGTGGCGAGCCCAGAACAACTTAGAAGACCAACTTACAAGTTCTAAAGTGTACGAAGGTGATCCCTACAGTAGATGTGAAAAGAAGTGTGCAGAGATGGTTGGATTGGTTTGTGTTGTAAGTTCTTATTTTATTAATTAGAGAAATTAAATTGACTTCAAGTGGTGTTTTTAGATAATCCATTGGATGATGTGACAGAATTGAGTAAGACAACATGTGGAAAACAGCTGTTAACAACAAACCTTTTTTGATTGTTGGATTACTGGTCACAAATATTTTAATTTGCATGTTTAGATATTGATAATTCTTGATCACAATAATGAAAAATGTACAAGTATATAGTTTTCTTAGGGTGTTTACTTATTGATATACACAATTCTCATTTCTGAACTTTTAAAGAAAAAAAAACACAATAAAAAACCATTAAAGACTGGCAAATTAATGAACAACTCACATATTTATAATTTTCTATTCACCAATTTATAAATATACCGCTGCTTATTTTATTAGGGTGTAATCAATTTTAGCTAAATAATTGAAACAATGACACACTAATGAAGTCTTAGCAGTAGCTGCATTCACAAATATTGAACTAAACTGTGGCTTAGGTGAGTTTAGGTGACGTCACATATGTTAACTGATTTTTAGACTAGATCATGTTCACTTGGGTTTTGGTGGTGGACACTTGGGTTTTTTCGGTGGTGGGCAGCATGGAGGTGGACAGCACGGTTTCGGCTTCTTAGGTTTGGCTGGTTGAGGACAACATGGCTTAGGTGGTGAACAGCAACCTGTTTTCTTGCAAGGCAGCGAGTGGCCAGCATGATGACGCCTAAAGTTGTCGATCGCCTTGCTGGGAATGAAGTACTCATCAGTGTAGTGGTTCCGCTTTTTAGTGTGTCCTTGATGACGCTCAGAAGTTCGTCTTTGGGCATTGAAACGTCGTGATTTTTTTTAATGTAGCCAAAAACCTGTTCTGGTGTGCCACCGATGCCACAGTTTATGTGCCGGATTGCTTGTAGAGTTAGTTTGGAGAGCATCTTTGGATCTCTCACACATTTTCGGTTGCTTGGGGAAGCACCAAATAGGTTTGAAAAGAGAAAGTGTTGTTAAACTTAAGCCAGAGTTTACTAATATTTGAATGCAGCTACTTATGTAACAATAATCGACAGCCTATTTTATGTTAATAGTTATTAGTACTAGAAAATAACCCACTCGAACCATCTACAGACTTTTGCAGTTTATATTAGCTCCATGGCAAGACTTATATTCATCTTGAGATTCATAACCTATTTGAAATGTGAACTTTTAAATTAAAACAAATTGGGAGAGGACCACACAATGTGTAAAACTCTAAAAAGAGCAGTAAGAATCTACTCTAAAACTCATCCACATTTGTACAATCGGATTACTTTCTGTCAATATTTTAACTTGCATGTTTAAATATTGATATTGCGGACCACAATAATGAAAAATGTACAAGTATGTAGTTTTCTTTGGGTGTTTATAACGTTTATAACGTGAATTATTCCTGCATGATAACAAATCTAGAAATGATCACACAATCTGCATACCTCTTCAAAGTCCTTATAAATCAACTCTAAAGTGCCATAGCAATTTATAGAAACTTAAAATCCAAGGGCTGCAAAATAACGTCTACTGGATTGAAAGTATAGTTCTTGCTATTGAATGGTCACAACCAAAAGCAGCCAATATTTACTCTCAAGGAACTAAGTAGAGCACTGAATCTGTTAATTATGTGACAGCTGAGTTTTGAATGCACTTAGCCTTACTACTGCCTTTCCTATAAATATTTTGTTGTTTGGTAATCAATAGTCTTATGCTTAATTTTTTCAAAGCACAACATCAAAAAAAAATGAGGCTTAGCACTTTTCTTTAAAACAATTGAAACAGATATGAACAATAATACACAGCCTTATCACTGATATATTATTGAAAATCTATTTTATGTTTGCAATAACACTTAAACAGAACAAATTTGATCCAGCTACAGACTTCTGCATAAAGTGTAAATATACCAATATGGATCTTGAGTTTTTTGGGTATTACGAACTATTTGAAATGTGAACTTTTTAATTATAACAAATTTCGAAAGGACCATACAATGTGCAAACCGCTACAAAAATCAGTAAGAATCTACTTTAAAATTCATTCCTGCTTCCAATCCCAATTTAGAATTTGAAATAATAAACCAAATAAGAACCAGTTGGTTTCCAATAGGTGTAATTGGAACCTTATTAAGCCTTATTAGCTTCTAAGTTGAAATTTTTTAAAATAAATTTTGCAAGTAATAGGACACTTTATTTTTATTCAAACATTTTTGTAAAAAAAAAAATTGACCATTGGAGTTGGGGTCCGATTTAGAGACAATATTTGAAACCATGCGCCGCATATGCGAAGTCGGACATTATCGGTTCGATTGCCTATATTATTCACAATCGGCCAAGTTTGTCCCTAGATCGGGCTCTAACCCCATCACTTGAAAATTTTTTTTTCTTGGGGAAGTAATTTATTGATATTTAAATTTTAAGGGACTTGAAATGACATCTTATGGAGTGAATGACAGTGATCGAGATGAAATACTCAAAAGTGCACAATGAATCACGAGAAAAAGTAGCTCTTGGTAATCAATCACCACAACCTAAAGCAGCCGCTATGATAGAACTGGTGAGTTTACCACAGTTTCTGGAGAATTGAATTTTATGTGTCTTTCTTTTAGGTTTGGGATAATGAATTGGCAATGATAGCTCAAAGATGGACCAACCAATGTACGCTTGGACATGATGTTAACCGGAGATCACGTGCGTATAATAAAATCCCTGAAAGCTACTATGTAAAATTTCAATTTTCTTTATTTTACAGAAAAGTACGAATTAGTTGGCCAAAACATAGCTTGGAATACAGGTGGCGCATGTGCCCCTCCACGCTCAATGAGACATCTTGTCACGGGATGGTTTGAGGAAGTGAAAGACTTTCCAGAAGATCAAGTTTCTCAATTTACTGACCAGTAAAAAGGCGCTCCAATTGGTCATTACACACAAGTAATTACACTTCACTCTTGTGCATTAGTATATTTTAAAACCAATCAAATGTTGTAGTTGGTGTGGGCCAAATCTGTAGTAGTTGGTTGTGGAAAAACGATTTATAAATATAAATACGGAGCTATGATTGAAACTTTACTTGCCTGCAATTATGGACCAACGTAAATAGATTCATGTCAGTCTTAAAAACTTTCGAATAATTTAAATTTAATATATAGAGGCAATTTTATGAAAAAACCGGTTTACCAAGAAGATGAGCCGTGCAGTAAATGTGACGAGAAATGTGCGGTTGGTAATTTTGGTTTGTGTTGTAAGTTAAAAGAAAAATGATAAGTTGGAGGAAATGTCAGTGTTGAGTAAGACAAGTTGTAAAAAAGCTAGTGGCAACAGTAAAATCAATGAAGATGATTATACTGATAATAAGGACTTTGGTGTCATGATAACATCAAATCTTTTTTTGATAATCGGATTACTTTGTGTCAATATTTTAACTTGCATGTTTAAATATTGCGGACCACAATAATGAAAAATGTACAAGTATGTAGTTTTATGTGTGTTTACGTATTGATTGATACACACAATTCTCTTTTTCTGGAATTTTAATGAACCTATTAAAGACTAGCAAAGAATCTACTCTAAAAATTATCCCTAAGCTGGTCTTGTTTGAGTCTGGGCTCGCCACTGGGAGCTTGCTGGGCCAACTGTAGTTCCAGTCACAGTTGGCCCAGCAACCTCACAGTGGCGAGCCCAGAACAACTTACAAGTTCTAAAGTGTACGAAGGTAGATGTGAAAAGAAGTGTGCAGAGATGGTTGGATTGGTTTGTGTTGTAAGTTCTTATTTTATTAATTAGAGAAATTAAATTGACTTTAAGTGGTGTTTTAAATAATCCATTGGATGATGTGACAGAATTGAATAAGACCACATGTGGAAAACAGCTGTTAACAACAAACCTTTTTTTGATTGTTGGATTACTGGTCACAAACATTATTATTTGCATGTTTAGATATTGATATTTCTTGACCACAATAATGAAAAATGTACACGTATGTAGTTTTCTTTTGGTGTTTTCTTATTGATAAACACAATTTTCATTTCTGGACTCTTAAAAAAAATAATACACAATAAAAAACCATTAAAGACTGGCAAAGTAATGAAAATCTCATAGATTTATAAATGTACCGATGCTTATTTTATTAGGGTGTAATCAATTTTAGCTAAATAATTGAAACAATGACACACTAATAAAGTCTTAGCAGTAGCTGCATTCACAAATATTAAACTAAACTGTGGCTTAGGTGAGTTTAGGTGACGTCACATATATTAACTGATTTTTGGACTAGATCATGGAAACTTGGGTTTTGGTGGTGGACACTTGGGTTTTTTCGGTGGTGGGCAACATGGAAGTGGACAGCACGGTTTCGGCTTCTTAGGTTTGGCTGGCAGAGGACAACAGGGCTTAGGTGGTGAACAACAGCCTGTTTTATTGCAAGGTAAGGAGTGGCCAGCGTGATGACGCCTAAAGTTGTCGATCGCCTTCCTGGGAATGAAGTACTCATCAGTGTAGTGGTTCCGCTTTTTCGTGTGTCCTTGATGACGCTCAGGAGTTCGTCTTTGGGCATTCAAACGTCGTGATTTTTTTTAATGTAGCCAAAAACCTGTTCTGGTGTGCCACCGTTGCCACAGTTTATGTGCCGGATTGCTTGTAGAGTTAGTTTGGAGAGCATCTTTGGATCGCTCACACATTTTCGGTTGCTTGGGGAAGCACCAAATGGGTTTGAAAAGAGAAAGTGTTGTTAAACTTATTTAAGCCAGAGTTTACTAATATTTGAATGCAGCTACTTATGTAACAATAATCGACAGCCTATTTTGTGTTAATAGTTAATAGCACTAGAAAATAACCCACTAGAACCAGCTACAGACTTTTGCGGTTTATATTAGCTCTATGGCAAGACTTATATTCATCTTGAGTTTCATAACCTATTTGAAATGTGAACTTTTCAATTAAAACAAATTGGGAGAGGACCACACAATGTGTAAACCTCTACAAAAAGCAGTAAGAATCTACTCTAAAACTCATCCACATTTTCAATTTAGAATTTGTAATAAAAAAAACTAAATAAGAACCAGTTGGAATCCAATAAGGACCAATTGGAATCTTGTTAAGGTTTTTGGCTTCTTCTTTAAAATTTTGCAAAATCAATTTTGCAAGAATTTGTTCGCATTATTTTTCTAAAACGGTTTCCAACTGCATTACTTGAAAATTTTTTTTCTTGGGAAAGAAAATTATTTATAGTTCAGTAAGCAATATATTCAATGGCTAGACTTAAATTCATCTTGAGTGTTTTGGGTATTATAACCAAATTGAAATGTGAACTTCTGGTATTATAACAAATTTGGAACTGATCAGACAATGTGCAAACCTCTACAAAATCCTGTATAAACCAATTCTAAAATAAATTTCTTGAAACTTAAATTTTAAGGGCTGCAACATAATATCTACTGGTATGACAGAAAGTGGGCTAAATGAAATACTTAAATGTGCACAATGAATTATGAGATAAGGTAGCAATTGGTAATCAATCACCACAACCTAAAACAGCTGATATGATAGAACTAGTGAGTTGACCACAGTTTCTAGAGAAATGAATTTAATGTGTCTTTCTTTTATGTTTAGGATAATGAATTAGCAATGATAGCTCAAAGATGGACCAACCATTGTACGCGTGGGCATGATGATAACAGGAGATCACGTGAGTGTAATAAAATCCATGAAAACTACTATGTACAATTTCAATTTCCTTTATTTTACATTAAAGTACGAATTAGTTGGCCAAACCATAGCTGTGGCTAATCTTATGGCAAATGCCCCTCTAATAATGAGTTTAATGAGCAATCTAGTCTCAGGATGGTATGCTGAAGTGACAATCCCAAGATTTCCAGCAAATAAAGTTTCTCATTATAATGAGATTGTACATAGAACTCGTTATTACACAAAGTCTAAAAATTTTTCGAATAATTTAAATTTAATATATAGAGGTACAGAAATGTTTTTGATGATCCTGTTTACCAAGAAGTTACAGATGGTAGGACTTTTTTTTTTTTTTAGGGTTTTTGTTGTAAGTTAATCCTTTCTAATTACGTTTATTGGAGAAATTACATTCAAAGTGTTTAGCTAATCCAAAGAAAAATGATCCATCGGAGGACATGTCAGCATTGAGTAATAAAACATGTGGGAAAGGTGGCAGTGGTGGCGGGGATGGTATTAAAGAAGATGATGAAGATGGTGACAAGATTTTGGTGTCAACTTAACATCAAATCTTATTTGCTTATTGTGTGTCAATATATTAACTTATATTTAGATGTTGATATTCCTTACCACAATAATGAAAAATGTACAGGTATGGTAGTTTTTTGGGGTGTTTACTTAATGATTAACACAATTCTCATTTAAAACCTGTTAAAGACTAACGAAGTATTGAAAATCTTAGACGTTTATAATGTGAATTATTCCTGCATGATAACAAATCTAGAAATGATCACACAATCTGCATACCTCTACAAAGTCCTTATAAATCAACTCTAAAATGCCATAGCAATTTATAGAAACTTAAAATTCAAGGGCTACAAATTAATATCTACTGGATTGAAAAATTGTGAACGGGATGAATTACTTACAGTGCACAAAAAGTTAATAGGAAATATTTTAACTTGCATGTTTAAATATTGATATTGCGGACCACAATAATTAAAAATGTGCAAGTATGTAGTTTTATGTGTGTTTACGTATTGATTGATACACACAATTCTCATTTTCTGGAACTTTAATGAAATTAAAACAATAAAAACCTATTAAAGACTAGCAAAGAATCTACTCTAAAAATTATCCCTGCTTTCAATCCGGAGTTAGAATTTGAAATAAAAAACCAAATAAGAACAGTTAGTTTCCAATAAAGTCCACTTCGAATCTTATAAAGCCTTGTTACCTGACAGATTGATTTAATTATCTGGTTAGTTATCAAAACCCCTCCAACCCAATCTCTTCCATGAACGCACAATTTGTATTTTGGTGCATCAGTTTCCAGGGGAAGTGTCAAATTTACAATTTCAACTTGATTGTAAAAATTGGTAAATATATCTTTTCCAGGGGCCATCCAAAGCCACTTCTTCTATAATTATTTTATTCACTTATTAACAACAAACTCAAGATGTACAAGTCTGATAACAACGTTTTTCTTGGACCCAACATAATGGAACGTTCAAAACCAGTTCCAATCAATGCAATTACACACCTGGTAAAGCGATTATTTACTATCGTTATTACTAATAATTTTTATCAAGTTTACTTGTTTAAACGATAGGAAAAAGATCTGTGAAAACAAAAGGGGTAACAACCATTTGAGAGCTCTCTTTTCCGGTTACTTAAGGAAACAAACCAATTGCGAGTAAGGTTTTCCGTCATGAATATTGGACGTCCACAATGTAACTCGACAGAGAATTGCAAACTTTACTTGAAATTCACATTAAGTTATTAAGCGAATGGAATTGGAATAAATGTAATCCTCCACCATTAGCTACATATATGGAAAAGGTGTACAAATATTCCAAATACTCGACTCCATTGTCTAATAAAAAAATGTAATTGCATTGCGATTGAATTTTCAAGATATTCTAATCAAACACATATCAGAATACACAAGTTACACTTTTGTATCTTTCATTACTGATGTAGGATCATTTATTGGTGTCTCTCTTTGTGGGTGCATCTTAACTTACTCTTGTCCAACTCATTAAATTGTTTATTTATGGTTTGCAATCTATCCTAAATATAATATCTAAGAGTCTAGCTATAGGTCGATTGTTTCGTATAAAACACCCTTCAAACGTGCATCCAGTAGCTAGACTCGTAGGTATTATCCGCCATTTGTGATTTTACACTTGTAACTTTGTGCCGAGATGCATTGTGGTATGTGAGTCACGGATGTGACGTAGATATGAGAATGAGTATTTATGTGACTGACGCA
>JAQGAS010001943.1:0-13879 GCA_034686365.1 Pachymerium ferrugineum
CTTTACCGAATTCGTAGCCTTATTCGGTGTCACATTTTTTCTAAAAGATTTTGTAAGATGTTTCTTCGTTCGTGACGTAAATGACCTTGCTCGAGGTTTTAAAATAGGGGTACTCTAAAACAAAAACAAAATAAAAGCACAATCAATTTCACATAATAATCAACGTTTTATCATACATTATCAAAGAACTTTATATTTTTAAGGTCTATTAATCACAAACAATAAAAAAAAATCTCGCATGTATTCAAATTTACCGAATAATGAAGTCCTTCTTCTTCAATAACATCTTGACAACTTATGTGATCATAAATGACATTACTCATAACCAAAGATTCATCTGAATTATACGATTTCAAACCTCCAAGTCCAATACACGGTTCATCATAAACGTGTTCATCACTCAAACACCGAACCAATTTACGTTCGTTCTCAACGAAAAATGTCGATCGTCTTTTGGGAACAGGCGGGAATACAGTTTTCTTTCCGTCCTTATAGAGATCCGTAATAGCGTACGGTTCTAACCGCTTCACTATTTTTTTATCTATCTTCATACTATTTCCATTTTGAGACTCGTTAACTTCATCATAAATGGGACTTCCATGTTGTTTCAACTGTTTTTGAGCAATGTAAGTATCATGTGCGAATGTTCTCGGCGGTTTCGCTGGCGGATCACCCTTGGGTAGAGGACTTTTACTAATTTCTTCTAAGGCTTCGACCATCGTAGCGACGCTTAGTGTGTGTACCTTTCGTAAAGACGGCTGTGGTGTTTTGTGATCGCGTATTTTTGGGGGTTCGTCTGTGTCAATTAAACGATTTAAAATAGATGTTTTTGCTATTACTGATTGGTTTTCTAGTGTTCCGTTTTCCATTTTTTCTTCTCGTTTGCATAGAATTGGCGAATTTTTTCGTGGTGTTACGAGTAGATTCCGACGAAGTTTGCAGTGTTTAATTTCAACATTTATATCATCGTTTTGTTTGATTTTTAGATTAGATAAGGGGAACGAGTCTTGAGGTCTTTTCCTAGTCGGATGTTGTCGTTGGAATATTTCTTTTCGTTTTAATACGGAGTTTTTCTCGTTTTCCAATTTTTTTTCGTTTTGCACTTCTTCGTGGTTGTCCGATCGGTTTTCGAATTTATTCAGTATCTCTTGCACTTTGCTGCGAGATCCCATTGAATTTTGGATTTGAAATAACATCACTTTGGGGTAATTTTTAATAGGGCATTGATCTGTACGGGAGGAAATAATGTTTTAAAAATGTTTTTGAGAAATTCGGTCTTTAAGTAACATTTTTAATTATTTGTAAAGCTTGAGACGTACCTTTTGTATGTTAATGATTGAGATCTGGACGGAAATGAGTTGTTAAAATGATGACAATTGCCAATTACATGATGTGTATTACATTTTATGTATTTACTTTACAGCCGGCCAACAAGGCCGACATACTTCCGAGAAGGTTTGCGCAGGAGCGACATAAAAATAATGAATTAAAAAAATTTTTAAGCAGTTTTATTATAAGACTTTAAAATAAAATGCGATATTATATAATATTTCAAATATTGGATTAAATATTAAAATTTTAATTAATAGCGCCCTCTTTTTAACGTGTTAGAAATAAGAAACACGTTGTCCAGTAAGAAAGCGAGTGGCGGCCTTCTTTCAACTATACCGGATTGTGTATCTAAAAATTGTTTTTTAGATACCCAAAAAAATTATATTTTTTTTCGGTTTTCAAAACAAACATTTTATTCAGCTATCAAAACACAATTTTGTTTGTACAATTGAGATTTAAAGACGGCAGTATTTAATGTAAAAACGTACATTATGTATTTCATGCTGGATTTGGGCATTACCACCGGCCGTGTTCAATTTGCTAAAACATGCCTTCAATTCCAATTAAAAATTATTCAATCTACACAAAATTTTTATTTTGGTGGGTTGTTGGATGGTGCTGTCCTCTTGTGGTAGTTCTTAACCCAGTGACCATTTGAGGCTACAGTCTACAGTCAGCGAGATACCCATGTTAATCAAAGTTTAGGTCTCTGTGTAGAATCCTAAATTCATTCCTGGTGTCATTTCCGCTAAACTGGAGGATATCGTGTGTGAATATGGTGAGTTGTCTACAACATTTTAAATCGCTAAAAATTATTTATTAAATCATCTCATCGGATTCCACTTCATTTCCTAAAATATTCTTCAGTGTTGAAATATGTCAATTTAATCCTAATTCTCAATTTTTAACGCAAATGAAATGTAAAATTGTTCGAGAAACTGTAGGGTTATTCACCACGCATTTTTCTTTCTTCTATTTCAGTCTACCCATAGGAAGAAAACTAGGAAACTTCGTGGTCATGTCTCGCACGGACATGGACGTATCGGTAAGAAAAATTGCTAATATTTCAAGGGAAAAATCTTTAAATTTTACTTGATTTTTTAGGTAAACACCGTAAGCATCCCGGAGGTCGCGGTAACGCTGGTGGCATGCACCATCACCGTATAAACTTTGATAAATAGTACGTAACACAAGCAATTAAGCAAAAGTTATAACATTAATTAAGTTATTATTTATAATTTAGCCATCCTGGATATTTCGGTAAAGTTGGTATGAGAAATTACCATGAACGAAAGAATCGCACTTGGTGCCCGACAGTTAATTTGGATCGTTTGTGGAGTTTAGTCACAGACCAAACCAGATTGAAATACAAAAAACATCCAGAAAAGAAAGCACCAGTTATTGACTGCGTTCGTGCTGTAAGTTTCTTGTAAAAACTTTATAAAGTTTTGTTAATCCATCTTTTGTGTGTAGGGTTACTATAAAGTTTTGGGAAAAGGCATTTTGCCAAAGCAGCCAGTGATCGTAAAAGCGAAATTCTTCAGCCGGTCAGCTGAAGAGAAAATCAAGAAAGTCGGCGGATGTTGTGTACTCGTTGCTTAAATTACTTTAAGAAATAAAAAAAAAATGTCTAAACTTTGGAAATCATTTTTTTCTTTAATCTACAATCTTAAATTAAGTCGGGAATAAACACAAAAATGTTTCACACTTAAAATTTAATTCATATACAGAATCTCAAGACGAAATTTTAAAAAATTTAATGTCAAAAAAGAAAAAAAGTAACCAACTTTGCACCATAAGGAAGAAAAAAAAAAAAAGAAAAAAACTAAGAAAAAATGATCCAGCTTTTCAAATCCAAACACTGATTTTCATAAATACATGAAACGACAAATAGTTCCAATATTCTCTAAGTTTTTCAAAAAAATTTGGGAAGAAAAATCTCGACGGTTAATATTAGAAAATAGATGTGCTTCACAAATCAAACGTCTTGAAAAGTGTTCAATTTCATTTCTCTTCGCACCACTCATTTTCCTTCCGCACTTGTTCCTCTTCTGTGGGAGTGAAGTCGTTTTTGATGTTAAACGTTTTGCGAATTTCTTCTGGGGTTTTGCCTTTGATCATATTAGCAACCGTTTTGCACGTCACGTCTAATAAACCTTTAATATCCAAGTAATTTGCGGCCTACGAGAGAATTTTCTTTTATAAAAAAATCACATTAAAATCTCGCGTGTGTGAAAATTTACCACAATCAATTCAAACAAAGTTCCTTGATCAACCTTCAAAAAATCCGCATCCCACGAACTGATGTCGTCCGTCCGCTTCTCCTTATTTTCATCATCTTCAGGCGGTGGAGGATCATCCTTTACAAATTTTTTGAGTTTATTACAAAGTATAAGCACAAATATAACTAGGATGCGCGGAACCAAAATTAAGTATTCTACGCATCCATTAGTCAATAAAAAAAATACTTTGTGGTAAGTTGCCCATTGAATCACTTTCTTTAAAATAGCTGCGTTAACATTGGGTAACGGAACGACTTCTTCTTCATCTTCATCCATTCCAAGATCTGCATAAAAATTAATATTTTTTGGTAATCAAGTTTAGTGAGATTTAATTTTATACCTTCCAACATAGTTTTTATCGTGACCGAAGCTTTTGCAATTTCAACGTCAACTTCAAAGATCTCACCGTCAGAACTCTGTAATTTTATGTTCGGCATCTGAAAAATTATTAGAACTATTAATAAAATTATTACGAATTTAACTGTCACGTTAAATTTCACTACTTCAAACAAATCATTTTGAGGGTTAAATATTCGGCCATATCGGAATTTAAAATAATCTTGTAATCAGCTAGTAATATTTCGAAGTATAAAGTCGTTTATTTTTCAATCGTTTTAACCTGTCATGGAAAACAGGTCTTACGATCGATTCTCATCCGCCATCTTCAAAGCAAAAATAATGTTGAGGTGGCAAAAGAACGTAAAAGAGTTGCATAAAACGATTGTGTAGTTTGAAATAGAAGTATTGGATATCAAGTATGAATATTGGATTTCATATTGCGAATGTTTACCCACCTTCTAAACGTTGTTGTTTTTGGGTTATACAAAGAGAATTTACTTGAACAACGGAAGAAGTAAAGGAAACGATGTTTTGTAGTGACCTACCACCTGGTGTTGAATTGGGGAATGAATGCGCAGTACAGCTGATAGTTGCGGCCGGGTGTAGTGCGCATGCGCGAGATAAAGAAAATTTTAAACTGACTGTATGAACTTTTCTTTTGCGTTAAAATAAAAGTAGAAATAAGATTTCAACAAGAACAATTCTTTAAAAAATAATAGACTAATTATAATTTTTTGCTACCATGTACAACATGTTTATATAGTTATTGATTATACCTTAAACATTTTTATAAAGTATTTTTAGATACCTTATCTAAATTTTAAAATAGTAAAAAGAAATTAGCTGAAAAAAGAGCAGACATTTTCGAGTATTTTTTTGTCTTCAAGGTAAATAGAAGTACTATTTCTAAGTGAAGGTAACAACCTTTTTGGAAGCCAATCAGAAAATGTTGTAGAATATTATCTCTCCGTACTTATTACGTCAACATTTTAAACTTCAAATTGCATCAAATCTTCAGCCGGAGTGAAATCAGTCTTGATATTAAACGTTTTTCTGATTTCGGCAACCGTTTTACCTTTAATAAGATTTGCGATCTTCTTGCAAATTAGATCCAATAACTGCTCAATGGCCAAATAATTGGCAGCCTACGAAAAAAGTCATTAACTATTTAACCAAAAGGAAACTTTTAGTGTATTTACTGCACACAACTCAAATAAAATTTCCACATCCACTTTTAAAAACTCTTCATCCCAACCAAGGCCAGCTGAAGCGCCATCTAGCGTCTGCTGTTCAAATCATTAGAAATAATGTTTTAAAATATATAATTACAGTTAGTTACTTTTTGGTGTTCAGCCCACAGTAATATCTTTTTAAAAATGCCACCTGTAACTTTAAGTAGAGGAATAACTTCCTCACCACCAGCCATACCTAAAAAAAAATATAAAAATGCGTAAGAAACACGAGTTACGAGAACGAGAAATTTTAAGGAATTTATTCGCAAACCTTTTAGTATTCCTAATTCTTCTACTACTAAACTATCGACCTCAAAATATTCTCCGTCTGACGACTGAAATTTAACTTTATACATCTAGAGCTTTTTACACTTCTACTACGACTTAAACAGCTCACAACGCAGAGAATGTCCAAATCGAAACTAATGAACCGGGTCGCGTGATAATTACTTGAAACCGGAAGTCGGATAGGACTCTATGTCTTATCATAAATTTTTTATTTGTAGAATTACCATCCAAATAAAATTTCGTTAACAATTTTGGAAATGTTAGACACGCGTTAGTTTCCATGTATCAAATTGATGTTGCGGGATGAATATCAAGTAAAACGTCTTTAGAGAGCACTCTAGAGGGGGACGAACTCCTCTTGGGATAATATCGGTCAAATTTAGTTTGATTTACTACCCAATATTGCCACAAATGTTGACTCATATGTCCTGTCTTAACCCCTGAAATAAAGTAATAGGGGAGAACAAATGAAAATTTTATTATAGTTATTACCAAAATGTTAGATTTATTTTTTTTTTCAGAAAATATTTTTCACTAAAATTTCACGTTGTAGATTTATAGAATTTTAGTATGTGTGAATTGATGGGTTTCCACGGAAAGAAAAAGTTTAAACGCTTTTTTTATTCAGAAATGAATTGCAATAAGTTTTCATGGATTTGACCAGGGCAAGTCATAATTCTTCTTTTTTATGATCTGCTTCTCAAGTGTAATTACTACTGAGTCTGCTGTTTATACAGACTTAACTTTGATTAAACTATTGCACGTCATTTATAGTCACCATAAATTTTTTTCATTTTATACTTTCTCTTCTTAATAGTTGTTGGGAAATATCCAAAAATAGTTGAAATTGAGATATTTAACATAAATCATAATTTAAAAAAAAATTATTCAATTAAACTATTTACAGTTTAATTATATTTGAAATTGGTTTTTTCCCTTGATTTTTTTGTTTTAAGAAAAAAAAATTTATCATCTACTTCTTAAATGCTTTTGACTTGTTTACAACCTTCTTGAAGAGATATGACACAACAACCCTCTATTATATTGGATATATTCCAATTTCACTTTCTGCATAGATTAATCAACAGGTTTTTCAAGATATTTCACAATCTTTATACTCAGGAACAAATGCCAAACAGTTAACGCACTCTAAAACGTTACTGATTACATTAAAAAAAAAAAAAGAAAATAAAAAATAAACAAAAACAGTACAAAGAGCTTTTTGTGTAATAATGACGTCACGGTAATACATTCAACTTTGAAACTTACACCTAAAAATATTCCCATGATTCGACAGGTAAATTAAATATAAAAATGTTTTTCTTTATTGATTAAACCCCATTTATTTTATAGCTTAACCTTAGCCTAGAAATGATGGGGTAAAAACAGTGCACATATTCAAACTTTGCTTTTCTATCCGCTCGTAAAGCTTCCCTCTAGTCACTATCTCCAATAGAAAAGGCACTTAATTGAAACTCGATTGGGTTATGGAATTATTTTATGAGGTCAAACACCCTGAAAATATTGACGAGATATAACTAATCGACTGCCTTTAAAAACTTCCTCCTTTACTATAAAACCTTGCACTAGTTAATAATTGTAAGTCTTACAAGAAATTGATAATTTTTAAATCATAATTTGATCATTTTTAATCAAAGAAAAGTCCAGAGTGTGATCAACCTCTGATCAATTAATCACCAGATTTGAATCCATCACTGACTACAAATACAAAAAAATAAATGATTCCATTTTTTATTTAGAAATAAATTTAAAATGTTATAAATGTGTTAATTACACTTTAATTGACTGATTTTATTATCTTGTTACACTAAAGGGGTCATGTTTATATTGCTTAATAGATGCAATTCATAATTTTTGTATAATTAGCGTTATGATTCATTGTAGTAAATTACAAGTTGCATGGAGTGCATTAAAGGTGATGTCAAGTTTTTTGTTTTTCTTTATAAATGAATATTTTTATTTACTTATACTGTACAAAATTCCAGTAAGAATCTTAAATTGGCTTGAATCTTCTTTCATAATTGATTAAACTCTTCTAAGAAGGAAATAAACCAGCTGGAACTTGTTGTTGTTGTCAGTGCGCATGTCATCCTAATGGGATATATGAAATTTTAAAACTTTTGAAAATTTCACCTGGTAAAGAATATTTGATTTAATATAAGTTTTTCACTTACATTTAAGTTTCCGAATTTAAATGTAAAGAATATTTGATTTAATATGAGCATTTCACTTACATTTAAGTGTTTCAGAATTTTTTTCGATTATAAAATAATAATTAGTTTTTAATATATTTTTAATACGTTTTTAATATATTTTTAATACATTTTTAAAAATTTAGAATCTTCAGCAGGAGCGTTTTAAAGTTCCAATTGTTGCGTAACTAGTTTCAAAAATGGCGCCATGTTCGCGCATCGATTTAACGAAATTTCGACTGCGCCAACCAAATGTAGACATTTATTGGCGAAGGAAAGAGGCGATGCGTGGGAGGAGTAGGAAACGCGTATAAAGTGCCGCCTGTGCGAGCGGTTCTTTCATTTCAACTCAATTTTAGACGGCATACGAGCAACACGTTAAGAGCAAGATTAACGTCAGAAAAGTGAAAAAGTAAGTGAAAAATCTCTCTAATATTACATGAACATACACATCTGACGAAATTGGAACCCAAGTTGAGTGCAAATGTTCCAAGTTTGCTTTTTTGTTTATATTTATGTTGCAATTTGGTCTCATATTTTTTTGATAAAGTTTTTTAACGGGTCATGATAATTTTGCCGCACTTTACTTTACCCCTGGCATGGTTTTGGGTATAATTATTTCTTTACACATTTGATTAGCCATAATTGATAATTTATTTTATTGATTGGAAAAAAATTCAAGGTTATTGGAATTTTTTTTACCCAATTAATGAAATCAAATTAATTATGGGTTACAGTTTTTGTGAGCCTGAAAATTTTTTTTTCTCCAATGGATTCAAAATTTTATCAATGATTACTTATTAAAAGGTACAGATAAGTCTTATCAACACATTTTTGGTACATAAAAAAGGTAATTAAAAAGTGGAGGTTTTGACTTATTTTAAAAATTAAATTTAAACCAGAATCGACTAGTATTTAAAATTAAAATATTATTACCGGTATAAATAAATTGGTTGAAATTAAATCAGAGTTGTAAAAAAACTTTCTTCCCCAATGCGAGTTTTCTAACAAGTAAGTTTGCATTGGGTATTTGATCCCGTGAGGGTTGTAATGTGAAGGGAAAGCACGAAATCGTAGGATCAGATTCTGTTTACTGATTGCAAGAAAGAATTTCCACATGCAAAAACCCTATTCAATATGACGGGAATAAGTAAGAAAAAAAGTTAGAAAATTGAATTGAGCTGGGTTAAAAGTTTAAAGGACAAGGTAGCAAGCAGGAGAAGAGTTATCAGTCATTCAAAATAAACCTAAATTTCACCTTTTCGATTTACCGAAGCGGAAAAGAAGACTACTAAGCGATTTTAAACTTAACAAAACCAACGAAATAAAAAACTTTCGTGTAGATAATGAATACTCATTTTATTTAACTATCATACCTAATTTTATTTATTTTCCATTTCCGCGAAATTAAAGACTTGCGGCAATGGGAGACGTTCATTCCGTATTGAAACCATAAAATGTAAAGAATTTGTAATGAAGAGTGGGAAAAAAAATCGGTTGTAAAAAAGGCAAAGGTAGTCAGTAAAGACGGAAAAAATATGTGAAGTAAAAGAGATTTATTGATGCAAATGCATTAAAGAAAGGGTAGGAAGAAGCAGCAGTTGGGAAAAGAAAAATTAAGAAAACTCCATCAAAGGTCTCATAGGAAATAACAAATTTTACAAATTAACTGCAGTAAAAGAAATTTCAATAAACCAAAGGTGAATACATTAATACGATTTTAAATGACGTCATAGGTATACCTAATGCGAGTCACGTGACCCTATAATTAGACTATTCTCTCATTACATCTGGTTTGATGATAAAAATAAAAAACGTAATTAATGTAATGGGAATACATGTTTATAGTATTTGGGTGGGTTTTGAGGTTTATACAATTTTTCTCTTCTCAAGTATTTGTTTGTGGTTTGTTCTTTATTTATTTTTAATTGCGAAATTATTTAACCAACAGAAGGCAGTGCATTGTTGTTATCTGAGATTTCAAGTGTGTTGTAAAACCTCTTGAAAACACTTAAAAGTTGATCACAACCAAACCCTAGTGTTGCAATTGAGAAACTGATCATTTACAAAGATGGCTGATAACGTGGAAAAGCTTGAAGAAGCAGAGCAAGAACAAGAGACAAGGGAAAATAACAGATGGGTAAATTACACATTTTTAGGAAACACCTTAAAGGCCTATGAAAAAAAAATTATAAAATATTAGTTTTTAAGTTCATATTATGTTACTAATCATTTTTTTCCAATTTTTAAATTGCCACTATTTAACAAAGTTTCTAAAAGAAACAATAAAAGATAATTAAAATTTCATAAGTTTTAAAATGAAATTTCAAGAAAAAGTAATGATGACTTAGAGGGAAAATAAATAGAAAAAAAAATGTTTATTTCAATTTGATAAATTAATTTTTGTACGTTCAATAAACAATATTTAATGTTATTAAAATTCGTTTAATTAAATAAAAACATAATCACAAAATAAGTTTATTTTTAGGGTTAAATATTACTTATGCATGTAGCGTTTTAATTAACTTTCAGTCACAATAGGTAACTGTATCCTCTTACTTTGGTACATTCATTTCACAACTTATCACATTTCCATACTTAAACACTAAAAAAAAATAAATTGTAAATTTCTTTCCAAATAAAATTGAATTTTTAAATGTCAACATTTTAAAATGCATTTTGTAATTACTTTAAAAGGTTTTTTTTTTTTTTTTTAAAGTTTGCTTATTTTATTTTTTCACTCTTCTCCCTTGGAATAATAATATCGATAACGCGCTATGCACATGTTCAGTTTTTAAGCTTAACTTGCTGAATTGGCAATTTGCTTATCGTTTTTGTTTATTTTTAGTTGTATTTCAGTGGATGGCCCTCATTATTCATCAAACTACTTAAAACAAAAAAAAATTATAAACGTTAGAAAGTACAGGAAAAAAATTAAATAGGCCTAATGGGTGATAAGGGTTTAACAAGTGGTAATTATCAAACGTGAAGTTGAGATATTGAAATGTCCCCTATAAAATGCCATACAAGGTAATGACGTAATAATTCAGCAACTATCAATTCAACTTTTGAACTATTTTACGCAATGTTCATCAAGATTAAAGTAACTATTGCTTAATTAAACTTAAACTTTAGTTTGCATGTAACGTCAAAATTGTTTAATACACTACACAATAAATCAAGTAAACTACTTTACTTAAATATTCAAACATTCAAAAAAACTGACATAAACAACCATGAATAGCGTCACAAGTGGTGTAAAGTGAAATGTCCTAGTGACCTGAAAACTTATAGATAAAATATTCGACTCTTTACTGCATCTACTCACATTCCTTTAAATTCGGGGCAGACATTACGGTCCCTTTGGTTAATTTTAAACCGGCCATAGCCCTAATCTTTTGTCGGGTTTTTCTTCTGGTTTCCTTGTCTTTTGCATTTTTGTGCGGTAATATTTTTGTTATTAATTTTAGTTTTGTGGTAGTGTTCATACTTAATGATATTTTCCCCCGATTTTACCCGGTGTTATCCCGTCGCGGCGATATTAAGCCTGATTTCTTCCTTTCTTTGTTACGTGTAGCTTTCCTCTCGTCGCGTATGATTTTATTTGTCTTGTATCAGAGTTATTAAGATGTATCTTTCTTCGTCGTCTTCTTCTCCCGAATTAGTACTCTAGGCCATTATCTTAACCAAACAACCTCATTAATATTGTCTCAATGTTCGTATAAGCTTTAGTTTAAGCTTTGGTTTATGTTCGAAGTATGACAAAATTCGTAATTCACGTAACTACATGTGAATCGGAAGTGCCCGATCTGACCCGGTCCTTAGTGCCCTCTCGGGAGGATCATCTTCATCCTACCTTTTTCCCGCTTAAAAACAACGACATTACACCTCCCGAGAACACTTCCGCACATCAGTTGGACTTTGCACTTGGGTCAAAGGTTTGTCGCAACCGTTTTACGTTCCTTCCCAACCTATTATCTTACTAATCGTATTAAGTTTCAAACAGTATTACGTCAGTTAAATTCTTTAGAAACAATTCTATTCACGCTTTTAACACTTATTAATACCTCGGAGTGTCTATGTTGAACTTATTAACATTCATTCGTTGGTTATTTTATTCTATTAATTCGTGATCTTAAGGTCGTATTATTTATCGGGGATGTATAAAAGGTCACAAGACCTCGGTGTATCCATATCCCGGGTTTACGCACCTATTTCTTTTGTTGTAAGGGGAAACACAAAAGGAGCAACAGTTAGTTGCTCGGGGAGTGATAAGTTGCTGTGAAGAGTTTCTATGGAAATAAATGTTAAACAGGAAATTCTATTAATGAAGTAATGTCACGTGATTGGATTTTCGTGTATTGTTTCCTAAGGTATTGAGTTTGTTTTTCAATAACAAAGGAGGGGAAATTGAATTTTGGATGGTGTGTTATGATGATGTTATTTTTGAGTTATAACATTTTTATTTTTTTATTTGTAGAATACAATGAAGTTAGTTCTTCGGAGTGTCGTCCCTTTGCTCGTTTGTCTCATTCTTTTGCTGGTTTTTGTGTCTCATACAGAACAAGTGGATTGCAGGTAAAAATCCGGGGGTGATGAAATTTTTTTTTGTATCTTTTAACAAAAGATTGATGTCTTATTTGATTCACTGGTGTCAGGGAGTGACTTGACAAAAACTTTAATGTTTTTTTTTTTTTCCTTAAATTTTTGTTTGAGTGAAGATTTTTTTGAGAGATTTTTTAAAAAAAATCTCTTTTAGTCATCAGAATGAATGTTACAAATAATATTCTTATTTTTTATCTTAAAGAAACATTTTCTCTTAGATCAGTATCATTAAATAAAATTGAATGTTATTTTAATGGAAATCCGAATCTTGATTTATAACATTTTTCCTCTATCTACATACAAAGAAAAAAATTTTTTCGGTATTGGAGATTACATTTATATACACAGAATGTAAGAATTTACATGTGACGTTAGAAAGATTAGATAAGAAATAGGCAATGACCAAGAAATATTCCATAATAAGCAAAAAATCAAATATCAATGTTATTAAAGTACAGTAATGTACATAATATACATGGCAAAGCTTAGATATCTTTTAATTAAAATCCCTTTTTACAGTTAAAAAATTATTTACTTTACAAATAGAAGTGAAAAAAATTTTTCAATTTTGATTAATTCCTAAATTGGAAATTTCTCATACTGGCTTGGAAATAATCTTATCAGTCAAAGACATTAACTCTCTGACATTTTCCCCTGTGTATTGTTTGATGATGTTGCCCTTGTTGATATTTGTTTTTTTATTGCTTTATGTTTAAAAAGACTAAAATTAATAACCCAAAGCAGAAGGAGAGTGGGAGGGGGGAAAAGTTTAAATTAGAGTTTGATGTTGTGGTTGGTGATTGTACACTTAATGGAAGTTTATGAGAAGAGGGGAATTGGGGAGAGTAATTCATTTTGATTGGTTGTAAGTCTAGCCCCCCAGTTGAATTATGTCTCATTTTATGTTCTTTTCTGATTTATCTATTCCTTTGGTGACAACAAGACAAATGTATGAAAAAGTATTGTGAGATTTTTTTTTTTATCTTTTTGAAAAATGATTGATTGTAAATAGACAAGAAGATTTAAAAAAATGAATTTTTAAAGATTGATATTTGGATGAATGTAATTTATTCATTAGAGAATTCAAATTCACATTTGATATGCTGCTCTATAGGCTTAAAGGGTCATTTTGGGCAAATGTGGTTGTTTATTGTCCCAAAGGTAATTAGTTTGTTATTGAAATAGAGTTTCAGAAGCTTTACATACAGATTTATTATTGTTTAATTATAATTGTTTTAAATTTAAATTATCAATTTGAGTGCCTTATCTTTTTTCAGTAGACTATCAATGGAATTCAGGTCAAATTTATATGGAATCTTAAGTATTTGGGAGAGTACTAGTAGAAAAACTTTTCTATCAGAATTAGCTGAATTGATAAAATTCCTATCCTTGACTCTCAGAAGTTGAGTTTCATTCATAGACTAGGACAAATATTTGAGATTCAATAACAAGATTCATCTTTCCGTAAGGGTTATGTATCTCTTCTGGCTTTAAGATCTTGATTTAGTATTTTAATCTTGAAAAATCATTGAAAGTGACAACTTAATAGAAAATTTGTAGATGTAACTCAATTTTCTCCGCCGATATT
>JAQGAS010001944.1:0-13839 GCA_034686365.1 Pachymerium ferrugineum
ACTGTAGGCCCATCATTTTATTTTTTAAAGTAAGAAAACGTGAGAGATTATTGTCACGCAATTTCGCTCTAGCATGCTTTTTTTTGCCAAATTTGCCATGTTGCGCAGAAACAGTTGTGAAACAATAACATCGATCATTATAAGAAGTGACAAGAACTGTAAAAGAATTGTGTAACAAGAATACTTGGTAGGAGTACATGCAATACATTTCCAGTCACTAAATTTCCATGGTTAGGAAATCCTAAAGTTCCATTTGATGTTTTGCCGCAAGAATAAAAGTCACTGATGGATCTTGCAATTTGTTAATTTTTGTTCCAGATAATAATTTTTGTTGATAACGTCCCGGAATTTCTCGGGCCGTCGTAGATATATTCTAATCTACTTCAGCAAACAGCTTACGTAATTGTTCCATAGTTGTTGACGATTAATAGAAATATGAAATTTTGGGCTGAGTTACTGATGTACAGCCACATTTTCAGTTCACTCCCCTTCGGATTTCTAGTACGATATACAAATTTACACTATTGGTTGTAATTTTTGTATTCCAAACAATTTGATATTGCACTGCGGGATGATAAGAGTATTCATACATTTTGAAAAGCGTATTTTATTTTATTAATTATATAACATAGAAACAGTTGTGAGACAATAACGTCAATCACAATAAGAAGTGACAAGAACAGTAAAAGAACAGTGTAATAAAAGAGCTTTGCAGGAGTACATACAATACGTTCCCAGTAATTAAATTTCCATGGTCATGGTCATGGTCATGGTCGTAGCATGTCCCGTCATTTTCATTTGCATTCACATCAAATTTTGACGCTTCAAACAAAGTACATCCCTTACGTGTATATTTCCTGAAATTTATTATAATTAGTTAATTAGTTAATTTAGGGGTGTGAAAAGAATAAAAATTCAATGGACCACAGAAAAATTAATTTTGTTAACTGTTCGTGCGAATGTAAAACTTTGAAAATAGGACACAATGAAGTGTGCGCATTTAGTACAAAAGGCTGCCACACTGGACCTAGGGCCACGACTGAGCACTGGGTACAATAGTACATTGAAATGTGCTACATTGTGTAATAAGTAGTCGAGAAATTGGTGTTTAACTTGAAAAATATTAACGAATGTCTACAATGGTTTTTAGAATATTTTGAATTGGTTTAGTTTAATTTATAAAAAAAAAATAAATGGTAACAACCAACTGGAAATATTATTGTTCTAACCTTTGTAGAATTGAGTTGCAACTGTTAAGAAATTTTTTCGAAATTTAAATTTAAATTAGAGAAAAAAAAAACAACGACAAATCATTACTTTAGACCCAATATGCGTTTTGGCTCATTCTGGTCTCAAAAAATAAGCTTAGCAGCATATGACCTTATGATATGTAAATTCTGTCATATTGCTTATCTGCAATCGTCAGATTGGTTCACTACAACTTCGTGACTAATCATAATTAATAAATAACTTACTCATCATAGTTCGTTATGAATCTGTCCATATGCTCAGCCATATTTTTCATAACCAACTCGGTCTGCTTTGGAAAATATTTAACTGTCATCAGCTTAGACAGCGGCAGCCATTCTCCACCTTCAACTAAAACGAGATCCCCTTCTTCATCAGTACCATTATGAAACAGTAAAGAATCAATCTCTTCAAGCCCCGAGTTCACTGACAGTCCACACAAGAGCAATGATCCAAACACAGCCGAATCCCAAAAATGAGTTCCAAATAAATTAACTAGTGAATTCAACTCAGTGGACACATTTTTTGAGTTTTCATCATTATCGGGTAAAATGTTGGCTAATTTTTGGATGGATTCGGCAAAAATGGTAGTAAATCTTAAAGATGTGTATGACTTAAACAGATAAGCCTCGACTGTCCATCCGCAAGAACAATAGTAACTAACTGATGGATCTTTCAATTTGTTGATTTTTGTTCCGTTAAACGTTCCAGATAAAAATTTCTTTGCCAATGAAAATCTTGTTGATAACGTCCCGGAATTTTTCAGGGTGGGGAAGATTGATCCTACTTTAGGAATCATCTTAGGTAATCTTTCCATTGATTTCATGTGTGGTATTCCATGAGAAGTACTTGTGTATTTGCGTGTCGTTGCACCCGATTGGTCGCCCAATAAATTAAACGTCATCCTGTAAAAATAAATTCCGTTACTTTTATTCTTAGTCTTTTTTGGGAAAATTCGAGTACATACGTTTCAAATTCGTAGAAATAATGGCAATCTTTAAATGTGTAGTCAAAAATGAAGTGACTGCTACTATTCGCTTTGATAATATCCCATCCTTTGTATAGTAATCTATCAAATGGTGCCTGGATGTGCAATCTTCCTCTATCACGTTCAGCTATTTCAGATGAAGTTTTTCGACATCTTTCAAGATCATCGGGAGTGTAATCTTCAAAGGCAAGAAAAAAGTTGTTGACAAATAGTAGAAAGATGAAATTTTGGGCTGAGTTAGTGATGTATAGCCACATTTTCTGTTTTTGAATTTGCTTAGTGACTGATAAGAATGTTTCGTGTTGTCAAAAATGAGTTGGTGCCATCTGATGTTTATTTGCAATTTAGAACTTAGTGACGTTTATGAGGTTGGATGGCAGAACCAGGCTTCTTTACCGTGAGTGTGACGTCATATTGCATCACTCTACTCTCGAACTCACATCGACCCTTTAAAGATGGCTGACCCCAAATACGCGAATTTACCTGGGATTGTAAATATTATCATTACTACTTTATTTACAATTAAAATATAATTTTTTGCTTTGCATTTTTATTGAATACGTAAACTAACGTATTATTTGTTGTTAATACATTTTACTATACTTAGGCGTACGATCAGCCAGATGTTTACGAAACGAATGAGTTACCCGAGGTTGACCAAGCCTCTTTTGATATTGGTGATGAAAGTTTGAGCGTTGAACGAATGAATATAAATGCGGTAGAAGCGCATAATAAGTTTAAAGGAAAACATTTAGACGCATCGAAAACAGGTAAATTTTCCGACTTTCTGACCAAAATTAAACTCAAATCTTAGAACTTAAAATTTATCTTGTACAGATTTTTCCGATCGTATTTCTCGTCAAAAACGAATTGGCTACGATGTCATGTCAGGAGATTACGAAATGGTAAATAGCACACATTACCTTACTGGAACTTTTTAATAAAATTGATTAATATTAGGTCGGCGAAGGTGAAAAAGAAACTCCCCAACAAAAATACCAACGACTACAACACGAGTTGAGGGAATTAATGGAAGAAGTTACTGAAATTCAGGTTTTTAATAAAGAAAAATTGTTTACAGCTCCATAAAAATATTAATACCGAACTTTCTATTGATTTTTTTTTAGCAAAGTGTTAAAGATGAAAAAAACTCTGAGCAAAGTTCGGTCGTTGTGACAGCTAAACAAATTGAAAACTTGGAGAAACAACTTGTAGAAATGAAATTGGAGCAAGTTTTAGGGTCTGACGTTATCGCTAGTTTAACTGACCCACACGGCGCTCTGCAGCAGTAAGTTTTAACTAATTTAGAGTAATATCTGATCTTTCAAAAATAATTTTTTTTTAACTAGAAAATTATTAACTCAAGTTGAAAGCTTCACGAAAACCGGTGCGATCACTCCTCAGAAAAAAGATTCCTCCAAAAAAAGTGGCGGGGCTGATGATCAATTAATTTACGAATTACATTACAAACCCGAACAAGCAAAGTTCCAACAAAGTGCAAAGGTAGCCGAGTTTGAAAAACGAATTGAAAAACTCGAGAGTTTAATCGGACACAACCCAGAAAAAATGGTGATCATTTAACCAGAAATAACTTTTTAAAAAAATTAATAAATTTTTTAATTTAAAAGCAAACACTGATGAATGATACCAACCAGAAACATCTATTGGTAAAATGAGCAACTAAAATTTATTAACAAAACTTTTTTGATCTAACTTTTGTCTATTTTTATAGGCGATGGTATCAGCCTTGTCATCCAAAGTGAGTTTACTCGACCCAGAGCAATTAGACATGATTGAAGGCCGTTTACAAATATTTTCTCAAAAACTTCAAACGGTGGCTGATAAAACTGCAGTGGATGACGCTGATAAACAGTCGAAAATTACTGAAATGTATCAATTAGTTAAGAAAATGGAAACACTACATGTTGTACTTCCCGAAGTCGTTGAACGAATGGTTGCTTTGAAGGGACTCCATGAACAAGGCAATTTCATTAACCAAATTTTTTTTTAAAACTAAACTAACTAATTTTTTTATAGCTCTCCAGTTTAGTAAAGCCCTCAGCCAAATGGATGTAACTCAACAACAAATTCAAGCAGCTCTTAAAGATAACGAAAAATTGCTTAAGGAGGTGATTTTTCAAAAACAAATTAAACATAGTTATAATAATTTTTTTTTATCTCAAGGTTGATGGCAATTTCAAGAAGAATATCGAAGTTATCAAGAGCAATGTGTCCAATTTAGATGCGCGAATTAACCAATTGAAAAAATAATTTCTTTTACAGCTAGCAAACAATTTTACAGCTTTTGTGATATTATATTTAAGCGACACACGAAATAAATGTTAACTTTGCTTTTATTTCTTTTCCAACAAATTACAGGCTTAGAATCGAAGTTTTTGGAAGAACCACCGGTTTTTTCCAGTCTTGTACCTACAAAAATAAATCAAATTTAATCAAAAATTCAAACTTAACACTCATAACAAACCTCTCTTCTAATCGACCCTTGATCTCTCTCCTTGCCTTCCTCCGCTTTTTAGGGTCCTTCATCACTTCCTTATTAATGACTGATTTATCGAATGTAATGTCAACCATATATCTACAAAAGATAAACTTTAAATCTTTTGACACTCGGGAATGTAGTTTAAAAGTACAAACCTAGTTGGCATCAAATGGTTGTAGTTATAAACCTTCAAAAACGGCTTAATTTTGGATCGCTTCGCGATTTTCTTTTTACCCATTCGTTTCGTCACTTTGCGGGGATAACGATTAACACCTGCGATCAAAGCGTGACCATAAGGTTTGTCCGTACTGCCTTCGTCGTGATTCTGCACACAGAAAAATATTTATATTTTTGTAGGTAATTTTATAACTTGTACTTACTTTCACGATGATGGCTTTACGGCCGGCATATCTACCATTCAGTACTAACACAACCTTCCCGGGTTTCATAATTTTACCCATCCTGAAAGAGAAATATAAATTTAATTAAAATTGCTGAGAATTTTAGCGGGTGTACAAAGGCATGCATGAGGGTTCGCGTGTCATCTGTGATATTAAACGCTTATTTTATACTATGAATGAAAATATTTAGCTAATATTTGCTTCCGGTACAGGAATCACCGAAAACCCATTGAATAATATGTGGATGGGAACAGTATTAACATTTACCTTTGCAGATTGAACGAAGCCACTCCGAGCCACTTGAAAAATACAGTACACGACAAATGGCTGCTACCGGAAGTTAGGGCTGAGACCGGAACCCGCCGTGTAAGGATTTTATTTTTCTAACCTGATGTTGAATGTAATTAAAAAAGAATGTTTAAATCTCGTTAAAATATTTTAAAGTTTGTAGTACTAATACTCATTTTTAATTTCCAGAAAAATAAACTTAAAATTACAATCCTCAACGCTCATCGTTTGAAAAACTACCACTAGATGGCAGCAGGATGACCGTCAACCGATTGCTTTATATATGAGTCGTGAGGTCTTTTTATTTTTTAACATTATGTTCCGTACGACAAATATAATGCAAAAACTAATTTTAGTTTACCAAGTCAAAGTGAACTAAATAGTATAATAAATTTTATTCGTTACTATTGTTTTTTTATATAGGTCAACACATCGAAGCCCCAACCAATGTAATACGGATTCCCCAATAGGCGTCCATTAGGTTGAACCTTGTATTATACTTACTTGGTGCGGAAGGTACGGCGATCAATAATGCTGCCCTTCCTTGGAAGACCCATTCATTGCACTGCGATTGGGTTGACCCTGCGAGTACCTCTAATCGGGGTTTACTCGAGCACATAATTTTTGATAGTGGGGGACTGCGTACGCGCTATCCCCTGAAAGTTATGAATTGAGAAGTAAGAATAGCACCCTAAAGTCTCCAAACCCTCACCCCGAATTAGGTGACGTATAACTCATTTCCCCTCACATCACAGATTCTCAGTTAAACTAAACAAGATGACTTAGAAATACGTCATTACCTTCAGTAACTGATGTAATTGGGACCTTTTGCCTTTTTTTAAACCTAATATCCTGTTAGTAATAAATTTTACGAATGATTTATATCTTGTTGACTGTAAATTCTTTCCAATTCCATTTCTTTACCCCAGAGGATGTTCTTTTGAGAAATAAGAAATAAAAAAACTTCCTCTTGTTGGTGATAAAAAGGAAAGAGCGTTATAACTCAACATAGACAGTTAAAGGAAGGAAAAAATGGTTTTTGTTTTTTATTTTTATTGCATGGGGCAAATGAGGGTTGCGGGGAGGAAAATGGTTATCTTTAAATTGATGTTTACACCTTGTTTCTGTTACAATTTTGTTGTAGGGTTAAAATTGAACATAAATTGAGGAACTTTTTTGTTTTTGATAGATACAATAACGGTGTTTGATTGATTTCCTGCGATGGTTGTGTGTAGTGGCGGCGACGTGCGGCGGAATGCAGTACTATTTTAAGTAACCGATAATATCGATATTTTATTCACTGTTATATTTTATTTAACAAGTTTGTTTTTTTTTGTAGAACAAGACATTACGTGGGTATAAATTAACTTTTCTTGAGAAATTATACTCAGTACAAGCAACATTTAAAATAATGCAAGTGGGTACTCATGAATATTAACGTTTTGTGTATGTGTATAATTTTATTTACTTCTTTATTCTTGTGTTTCTTTTATAAATAAATTACTTTTATTCCATAGAAAGAAAATTTGAATATTCAATTTTCATTCATCGAAGGTCACCGACCCAGCGCCGTCTGGCGGGCAAAAGTTGCAACAAACACAGCTGACTCCCATATCAAATTATCGACATTTGAAAACTCGTTCTACTCTGACAATATTTGTACAATCGTCCTAGTTGTCGTGACAACGTGAAATCAAACACTCATACTTTGATGCCAAGAGTTTTGGGGTAAGAAAACAAAATTCTCAAGTATCAACTTTTGTCTAAAAACTCTTTAAAAAAATTTTTTAGGAGAAATTAAAATTTTAAAAATGCTTTATTTCAAAATTTCACCACCGTCTGGTGGTGAAATTGAGTGACACTTATCTTTTATCCAAAATTTTTTTCCCATCCCATCAAATTGAAGCCGCAATGGGATTTTACTACTAATTATCGGCTTTTGAAGCACATGCTCACAGCAATTTAACTTCTCGCCATTCAAAGTGGCGACATCTGTGAAAAGAATGAAAAAAAAGAGGGAAAGTTCATGTTTTATAAAACGAGGAAAACGCTTGCATATGTTGCTCTCTTTTTGTAGTTAATTTAAGTCACTTTTGGGACATGTAGAACAAACAGGTTGGAAATGTAAATTTGAGGAAATGATGATCTTGGGTGTCGTTTGCTGCTTTATAAATGTCTTAGAAAACATTTAGTTATATGGGGGGTAAATAATTTTTCCCTTTTCTTTATACGTTTGATATCATCTTGATTGCACGTGTGAGAATTTGAGATAGGATTGATGTAAATTGTTGGTTAAATTGTGAGTTTTTTTTTTTTTTTTGTTTCATTACAAATAAATATTTTATTTTTCTATAGATAAAACCCTAAAAAATCTCCAGTTACAATAACAAAACCCGAAAAAGTGACATCAACAACACCACAAACATATTAAAAACTCGTCTATGCAGTCAGGAATACAGGTAGTACCAATTTTTTTACATCAGTAAAGGAGTACCTTTAGGTAACACTATTTTATTGATGTACTTGTTAATAACATTCCCTGGATTTATTTATAACCTTTTAATTTCATTTATCATTCCAATTAATTTTTTATTGTTTACCATCTGTGAGAGTAGAACAAACTATTGGAATATTTGCTAAAGAGATTATTGGATAAGGACCGAATTGGTGAATTTTATAGGACATTGGAACTTCATTTCGAGTTGCCGATGCGTTAGGGTAATAAAGAAGAGAAGTGCAATTTTTTTTGATTGCACTTTCTTTAGGCGTTTGACAAGGCAGTCATTATAATCCTCTTCTCCTTCACATTCGTAGCAGAAGAGTACACATACTGAAAAAAATGACTTAAAATAATTTAAAATTATAATACACTTAATATAAAGTTCATCACATTTATTTAGTATTATACTTTACCACCAGATTTCAGTAGTTAAAAGGCAATTTGCATGACTTAATCAATAATTTCCAGTTTTATAACTTTTTATAACTAATTTATTCATAAATTATACAAATTTACATACCACACTGAATTATTCAAACAACATTGACAGTAAAATTCTCAATGTAATAACAAAAATAATAGAAATCCAGGGATTAAGTCTATATAAAGTGGCGCCATTACAAAGATCCTTGTCACAGTAGCAAATTGTCTGGTATGACGCAATCTTCTTGCATCCTTGTTTTACATTTACTTCAAAAGCACATTCACGAGAAATCTGCGTTTCCTCTTCTAATATGAATGAGACAAATGTAAATATGTAAACAGTGACACAATTTAAAAAAATAAATAAATAAAAATTCAAACCTCCTAATCTAGTCACAGTTTTTAGACAAAATGTAATCCAATTACTTTCACCTTCATCTAAACGCTTATCCCATATTCGAGATGAAGTCTTATTCATTTCCTCAGATTTTACAATGTTTTCTACAATTTTTGAGGAGTATGGATTGACACATTCCTTTGGATAAATTGGGCTTTTACAGTCAATGCACTGGTAACATCTCAAAGCAAAACCTAAAATGCAGTAATAAAACTATATATTAAATACAGAGCAATATGACACTAGAACTTACCACTTTCAATCAGTAAAACACATAGTAGATAATAGAATGGCAAAACCATTACATAAATCTGTTTCAAGTTGTTACAATACTGACAATGACAACCATTATATTGACATATGCCATTGTTGATGCTCAGATTTTGATTCAGCAAACATTAGATTTTGTTTGATTCTAATAACTGATTTTATTCAAATAGCATTAATCAAACTTCCAAAGATGATAATAAACACAATTGTAATCCAATCAACAAATCTTCCATTACAATTAGCTCCATTACATAGATCTGTGATACAGTAACACTCTGCGTGCATTTCCTGTTGATCGCATCCAACTTTGGCATTAAATGAGCGTTTACATTCCCGAATAATCTCTACTATCCCTTTTATTGAAATTGTTTCTTGTGAAAATGTTATTTTGAATACCAAATCGAAATCGAACCTCTAATTTTTGTTTCAAATTTGTAGCAATAATTTTTCATGGGCAGCACTTCAGTTAACTCGGTCTTATTAATTGATTCCAAACATTCGTTGGGCTGTTGGGGATTTTTACAGTCCCTACACTCGTAACATTTTAATGCGGTACCTAGTAAAAATATTCATTACTTTTCTAATGTATTATTAGTTTATAACCTTACCTTTGTAAATTAATACAAAATATAAAGCAGGATAGTAGAGTAAAAACATTCTTTTACGGCTTAGTTATCTGTAAAAGCCGAGAAAAAAAAATAATATTTATTATTTACATTTTAATTTTCACCGTTAGATGTCAGGTCAATCGGAGCTACAAATGTCACGTGACTTCCGCCTAATCCCATAATGGTGTCTCACTGCATAAATAAAAGTACGTGTTCAGATTAATTTTAAAAAAGTCGGTTATAAAATAACTAAAAATTTTCTCTAGGTTTACGGAAGATTGCGAACATCAAATATTCGACATTTTGGTAATTTTAAACAACTTTATTCAAAAAAAAGTTTATTGCAATCGTGAAAATTGCAGGAAAAGAATAGGACGAAATAATCACGAGAAAGTCAACGGAGTAGAGCAATGACAGTGACAGATTAGTTGCAAGGGGGATGTACGTGCCAAGAGCAGAGATACAGTCGAAAAGTGAGACTCGATTAAATGGAAAAATCCCAACGGGTTGAAAGTGGAAACAACCAAGATCCGATTCAAAACCACGATTAGGATTACAAAGTCGATAAAACGTTTCCCACCTTAAAAGAAATTTAAAGGTGAACCGTTTAAGAGAGCATTAAAAAGAAAAATGACATTGATAAAAATGACACTTTTTTGAGTTAGTAGGTGATAAAAATAAAGTTAAAAATGTTCATGAATGGAAATGTTGATACAAGAGATTGACGATCCAGTTGAAATACATCAATCTCTTAGACTCGATCCAGATTTTTTAAAAATTACATTTTCATTAGGTTAATGACAGCCATAACAATAATTTAAATATCTAGAATTGATTAAATACAGAATTTAAATTTTTCAATTTAAATTTTTTTTCTAGAGAATAAGAAAAGGTAATTTTAAAAAGACATTTCATTCGTTTTTTTTTTCTTTTTTTCTTTAAGTAAGTGGCTTCAAAGCTGAATTTTCAAGCATTTGGTGATTTCTTCAACGGAAAAGGAACATCAAGTTGGGGCTAATTTGCATGAGAATAGCGTATTGCGGGCACCCGCTCTCATCAAAATAAAAGCCAGACGCCCTCGCGTGGCAAAACGAAGTAAAAACGGGCTGTGATATGTGTGTGGTGTGAGTATGAAAATTTATTGACCTACATTTTTACTAATAATTCTCTAGGAATAATTTTAATTTGAAATTTTTTAAACGTTTCTGTTAAGAGATAGAAAAAAAGTAATGTAATAATTCACGAACTTTCTCATTTCGTTGGGTTTTCTTTTTAGAAACTTGGAAATTTCTCCATTAAAAAGAGCAAACTCATGAATCACAGGTTACATTAGGGTTAAATTATAACTTGAATGTCATTCCCTTGATGTCTTAATACTTTAGTCTTATGTTTTATGAGGTTAAATTTAGCAAGTTGAGGGCTTAGGGAGTAAGTTTATAGAAATAAACAAACGGTTTTTAATGAGTTTAATGTCTTTACAGGTTAAAATGTTGCTCGTAAAATATGGAGTCCCGGCCTATGTTATGGTAAGTTCTTACACTTTTATTTATTTTTATATTAGAAAAGGTCATTAGAGATTCATGTGTAACGTGACGCGGGTAAAAAACATAAACCTTCTGAAATGACCACAATATCACTCACTATGTATTCATTTCAAAACCAGTGCAAGTTGTTGTAACGGTGTGGTCAAGTCTAAAAAAATTAAATTGAAAAACACTCGTTTTTCAATTTTAATCAGTTTGATTCAAATTTTTTGTCTTTAGCCGTTAGATTAACTGAAGATAAAAATTTAACACCAAAAGATTCGAGAGTTTTTACGAGATGGTTTCAATGATCTGTCGGTTTTTAATGACATTTCTCCTCTGTCTTTTTTCGGTGCAATAGAAAAGTAGGAAAGGTTCGTTGACAGTAAAACTCTCTTTCTAGATTAGTCTACTGATTGCTTTCAATAAACTTACACAATCTCACGCCAGTTGTGGGTAAAAATTCTTTATTGTCTTACATATATCACTTTGACCACTTGAAACTTAGGTCTCGTCGACCAATGAAATCCACGATCCCCTTAAAGTTTTCTATCCAATCACAGAATGAATGACGTTTAGATCATGGCAATCAAGATAAATAAATAGATGTATATATACCTTCCACACTGAGAACTTTAAAGTTCAAACAGTGCTGTGATTGGCTCAAAAAATTTGTTATGACTGCGTTTCATTGGTTGAGAGTATTCCCTAGCGGGACTTTGCTGTATTACAGTTAAATCTATGATTTATAGGTATTTTTTGAAATAATAGCAATAATTTCACGACAAATAATTTGGTAGAATAGAATCTTGTAAGTAACAATGGCACTTAAAACTGTCTCGCGAGATCTCGCTGTCCAATAACAGCTAAAAAACTTCCAAGTTTAGCAGGAGGTTACGCCTTCATCTCTTCAAAGTAGTTTTCCTCTTTTTCAATACTATACAATTCCATTCCCTGGAATTCCAACTCTATTTAAAAAACTCGACTGAACCCATCCAATGTTTTTTTCTAGATTAAAAGCACAAAACTAGACTTACTGCACATAAAACTTTACAATTCGACAGTTTGTTGATATAAATTCGACTTGGGTCCCTCCCATCACTTTAAATTTTCTCTCTACCCCCATTTTTTGAAGTAAAGTTAGAAATCTACAATCAGATTTCGAAACAAGACTCACCCCCAGCTATAAAAAAAGTAAGGTGCAGTTGGTCAGCTAGAAATTGTCACAATAAAAAAGTTGTTGAATTTTCGTGACTTGAATTTCAATTCTTAGTTCCCCCTTTACAATATATGAAATTCTATTTCTGATACTCTCACTTTTCAACATCGTAACACAAACATCCAAACTACACTGAAAGTAATATTTAAAAATTTAAAAGTGAAAATCCATTTAAAAACCATTAGTATAAAATAAACACTTCAATATAATCTCCCAACATCAACACACACATTTATCCTCATTAGACTTTAATTCCCACCTCTACATTAAAGTTTAATAAAACATTAAATATTTAAAAATTTTCACTTTTCTAATTATCTCTTTTGACACATCAGGAAATTAAAAATGTTAGTTTATAAACTAAAAGATAAGAAAAAAAGATTTCAGCTTTTATTGTAATTTCACAAAAGTTGTCATGCATAAAATTCTCGTCAGGGGGCGCAGTGAAGTTTCGGTAGCAGATTTAAGGCTAAATATACCTAGAAACTACATTTTCTAGTATTTCTTCATAGTCTCTTTATGAGCATGTGCACAAGTGTTTGCACACCATCCAGGGATCTACAAATTCATTGGTTGTTCCCACCACTCTCTCAGATGATAAAACCAAGTCATTTCACTGGAATAAAATCTTTTATGAGGAAACTACTCAGTCTTCCAAAGCGTGAAAATTGTTGAGTCGTGAAGATAAGAAATTTAACATTGTTTTTTAGTTTGATATGATAATTGACAGTTAATTCTGTGGTTTTAAAGTTCTGTTGTTAACTTGTGATAACTGAAGAGTTATTCGCTTAAAGATATAAGAAACCAAAGTTTGTTCGATAAAGTATATGTACTGGCATGTTGCATTGAAATGTTGACGACAGGTTGTCCCTTTCCCTCTGGAGGTCTGGACGATTACTTAATCTAGTATTTTATCGATTGTTACGTCACAACTGCTCAAATGGGGGAGACACCACTAGTTGAAGAATCTAGAATTATCTTTGTTGAATAGGTATGATCTAAGGATCATACGTATGACTAGTTGTTATTCTGAGTTCACATTGGTTCACATACAGCTGTACCAGTATGAATCTGTCGTGTATACAGAGCAAAGTGTAAGCGCATTCGCTTACGACTTGGTCTTGGACGTACATCATTTTATTTGATGATATGGAAATGAGTTGAAGTTGAATACTATACAAAAAGAAAGTGAAAGTTACAGTAAAGAATGCAGAAAGTATTCTCTAACTATGAGTCGGTGTAAACATATCGATACGGAGTCCTACTTAAGGCTGTAAGCTTATTGTAGAAGGCCATTTAAGTGACTGTTCCATTTTTGAGGCATTTTACGCCCTTACAATCTCAATATCATAAAAAAACAATGTAGAAGTATCTATGCGCAAACTTACTAATGGGGTGAAGTCGCTTCGGTAGTTCTAATAATGGCAGCAGTTCTAACAATGGTGGCGCGTCGGTACTGCCAGACGGAACCGGA